>WMED01025621.1:0-10982 GCA_019650415.1 Pipa parva
GATTCTAATCCCCTGAGCTCCCAGACAGAGCAGCGCACAGAGGACAAGAATCAGATCATCGGGCATAGAAACACTACTAGCCTACTAAGTGGGGCAGCAGGTTGAGAGTCTGAGTGTAGGATTATGCAGGTGTGGGGGTGTTTGTCATCGAGGACTGGTGGGGCGGGGGTGCATTTTCCATATCCATGTGTAGGCTTTAATGGGACAGTAATTCCAAACACTGAAATGCCCCATATGCACCTAAATATATTAAGGAGATCATCAGCTTGGAGGTCACTTCTTTTTCTCCTACACATTTGCACAAATTGTACTTTTACAAATTGATTTGATTGCTTTTTGCAGTGTTTATCATCACCTACCTGTCACCTCTACTCCTCTAACACATGAAAAAAACTATCCATCCAGCTCCCACATAGCCTGCTTTATTCTCTTTCACCACCACAAGCACTATTTAATTAATTAAAAATGATTTAAACAAAGTCCAGAAAAAGTTAAACACAGTACAATGGCTAGCACAAAGGAATCAGTTGATGCAATACATTTTACTGAAAGTACAAGGTGAATTTCAAATGATCCCGAAACTTTCTACTGTTGAATATCAACTGCTTTAAGATATCTTGACTAATCAAACTAAGTCTGAATCAGCCTGTAAAACCCTCTTTGAAGCTACAGCTATTAATGATGTGGATTAAAGACTACAGTAGCTTCGATAGTAATATCCCAGTTCCAATAATCTCTGTACTCCATAAGCAGATAAAAGGATTATCTTTGCACACAACTGTTCTCTAAGACCCATCTACAAAAACATCTTAGAACACTGAGTTTTTTACTCCCGAAAAAGTCAGCACCACTTCCCATTACTTTCCATGGAAAACACCGGTGTCCTGACAGTCAGAATGCTACCCACAGCATTTGGCATATTGCCAGTGAGGAATTTGCTGTTGTCTGGCAAAACACCCCTGCTTTCCAAGGTAGGTACCATAGGTAAGTACCAGGGATAAAAGCAAACTTTTTTTAAAAAATGCGAGTGTTGCCCCAGCCTTACTAAATTAGACTAAAGCAATTTACACTATACAGTGATACCTCGGTTCTCGAACGCCTTGACTTTCGACCAAATCGGTATTTGACCAGGAAATTCGAGAAAATTTTGTCTTGGAATCCAAACAAATATTTGGAACTCGAACAGCCGAACATCCGAGATTAGCCGAGTTGAGCCGAATGGCGTTCATTCGGCCCAGCGCGCCTTGCCTGCGTCATCAGTGTGAGTCAAGCTGAAGAGACAGAGAATCACGCTGGAGAGACAGAGAATCACGCTGGAGAGACAGAGAATCACGCTGGAGAGACAGAGTCACGCTGGAGAGACAGAGTCACGCTGGAGAGACAGAGTCACGCTGGAGAGACAGGCCAGTAAATAGGCATATTTCTGGGGCTTAGAACAAATTAATCCAGTATCCATTATTTCCTATGGGTTTCACTGTTTCGGTTCTCGAACAATTTGGTTCTCGACCGTTCTCCTGGAATGAATTATGTTCGAGAACCGAGGTATCACTGTACTGTGGATTGCTAAAGACTGTGCTGGAAATCCTAGCACTAGCATACAGGTGATCAGCTACAGACACACGAAACCATAAGAGGATATTGGAGCAGCAGCAGTAGGTAAATTTTACAATAACTTGTATGCATGTATAATTGTATTTATAAAGCACCACTAGGTTATACACTGCACTGTACAACAATATAATTATAATACAGACATGGGAAAGTGTGCAACATAGTACAAGTGAAGTAAATCACAAGCATAAAGTTAGGATGGAGGGTCTTGCCCCACAGAGATTACAATCTAAATGGGAGAGAACTTGTAAAATGTTCATTAAATCTTGTTTTCTTCATTATGATCTCCAACTCCAACTTCATGATTAAGCCCAGATCTTTAGTAATATTTAATGATTGTTTCAGTGTTGCAACCTACTCTCTGGATTAAAAGCAAGCTGTTCATATTTCAAGCAAATGTTGAGCATAAAACCTTTAAAAAGACACTCTGTCTTAGTCCACTATGCAGAAGCACCTTATGAAAAAAAGGAAGCACGTCCTCTATGGATTACGGTCTCTAATAATGTCAAGTTTTTCCTGCAAACTGAACAAGCTCTTCTCCACTCACCTCCACATTTCCACCATCACATTCACTATCTTACATAAAGGTGAGGCAGAAAGAAGAGGCAACTGAATTGAACACAAAACCTGCTAGTGCAACCTATTCTCAGGTTTAGATTTTCCGCAGGTGTGTTTGCCAAATGCACAAGCCAAATAGACAATCACTCATTCTGCATATCTGCCCGCTTGTCTTTTAAAAGTCATGTTGACACATACAAACACTATGGGGGGAAATGTTTCAATTGGTGTTATCGAAATGGTTAAAAAAAAAAGCGCTAAAAAATAACAGCTATTTGTTATAAAAGTGCACTAAATTATAACATTTTTACATCTAAGTTATTAACTATGATTTTGCCTTCTTTTTTTTAACAACAATGACTGGTTTGTGTAAAATGTGTGAGCAGTGTTGCATTTAATTTTACAATAACCAGTTATTAATGTAAAAGGAAAGGACACAACTGGAATTGCTCATTTTTCTTACACAAATCATTTATTAGTGTAAAAGAGGACACAAACATGAATTCATTTAATAAACCAGTTATAAGTACAAAATGGGGAATTGCTACTGTTTTTTTACACGAATGTGTAACTGCTTCTCTGATGACTTGATTCAGACAGGCATTCTAAGCTTCATACACCAGTTTCACTTGGCTTTAAACAATCATTTAAAAAAAATGGAAAAAAAACAGACACAAAGTGACTAATACATGACTAATACATGGATATATTTCCCCTTTCATCTTTTAAATCAGCGATGCCCAACCTACAGCACGGCCCACGATGCGGTGCTGAAATCCAAAATGTTGTGTATAAGTGTGAATTCGCCAGCTAAAGACAGTCGCAAAAGACTGTCGCAGTCACGTCTTTATAATGAGAATATTGTCGCAGTCGCAACTTTACTATGGAAAATTGTCGCAGCTGTTACTTTAAAATTTGTCGTGGTCGTGACTTTGAAGCGGCCCGTGACACACATGTTGCAAATTTATATGGCCCCCAGGCCAAAAAAGGTTGGGCATCACTGTTTTAAATGCATCATGCAACTAAGACATGAAGGCAAGACACACTTTTATCTGCTGAAATCCAGCAGAAAGTACTACTTCAAATCCTTTCCATACTATAATGCCATTGGCTCAAAAGGGCTGTCTTGGCACAGCTTAAAGGCTATGTAAACTACAATAGGAAACATATATACTGAATTCAAAACACGGGATAAATAAAAAAGGAGAATTTGCAGAAGACCAGAAAGAACTTTACAGTTTTGGGGAATATGGAAGTAAGGTGTTTCATCCTTCAAACCTATGTGCACGACTTTCATAAATAGGAAAGCAACCGTGAATAGCAACCCATGAATTACAAGTAGGCAGGAATAATGCTTGTTTTATTTGTGCGTTAATCTAACTGCTACAAATGCAATTCAGTTTAAAAGCTTTGCTTTATACCAGCAGGATCTATACAGAATGAACACTCCATTTGAATGCAAACTTTCCTAAGATGGCACCACCATATTTTATGCTGTCAAACCCATTGTGAGATTTTCTTTCCCTGTAGAACATTTGCTCTGGAATACAGAGGCCAATTTGCAATTGAAGGGGACAATGAAAAAGTATTACTGATGCTATGAGAAAATATAACATTATTTTGTAGTTCTCAGATCTTGTCCAGACCACAGCAACTGGAATTGCTTGATTGTTTATTGATAATGTTTTATCACTTGTATGTATGTATATTTTTATTTATAACGCGCCACAAGGTTAGGCAGTACTGTATAATCCAACAATACAGTTATAATAAGGGAAGTGCATAACAAGAAACAAGTGAAGTAAATTACAAGCATATAATCAAGAAAATACATCGCCAGCTCATAATTGAAACAAGAGGAAGGAGGTCCCTGCCCCATAGAACTTACAATCTAAATAAATCACTTATAATTCTGTTCAAACATTGTAATCTCTCTCTTTCAGAACGTACTTAAAATCACTACTTGATTGAGAGTTTAACCGTCTCTTCTAACCAAAGGACCATTAAATAGAAAATAGAGAAAATAATAAAAAGAAGTTTACATGTAATAGTTAATGTTTCCATTTAAAAATGTCCTCTGGTTGCTAGAATGATTATATCTAGCAACAAACTGAGTTAAAGCAATCCTGTCAACAAGTAAGGACCTGAACTGCTTTATTTACAATAATGCCATAAAATGGACAGGGCCCTGGGCAAATTGAGGGGGGGCCCCAGAATTGCCCCCCCCCCCATCCAAGGGGACACCCACAATATTACGAAGCTCTATTCTCCTCCAGAGTTTGTCCAGTTTGCCCCCTACACCAGCCCTAAAGATGACTCGAACAAAAGATAAGTATTTTAAAAGTGATTAATTTAAAAAAAAAAAGATTTAAAAAAAAAATCAAGCCTCTGATTTAAATATTTTCTGCTTGCTTTTTCCTTCGTAATCAAAAGGATGAAGCAAAGGAAGCCAAAGATGTAACCAAAATCAAATAATTAAAAAACAACACAAAAATATAAACAAAGGAAAAGTGCAGTCTACAACTATCTACTAAACACATATGGGCAAAATTTATTAGAGTAGGAAAGAGCTGTAGTCTTTCCGACTTTACCAAGAGAAATCTCGTTTTGTTCTCCCGAGATTTCTTTCGAGATCTCGAGTTTTTGAATTTTTTTCCATGGAAAGAGGTAGCCATACTTTACATCAGTAGCATGGCTACCTTTCCATTGAAAATATTGAAAAATTGGGATTGAAACTCGGTCCCGAAATTTCAAAAGAACAAAACAAGATTTCTCTTGGTAAAGTTGGAAAGACCCAGAGCAGTCTTTCCAACTTTAATATATTTCGCCCTTCAAATATCAGTTCCAATGTGATCTATCATGATCATGACAGAGCTAAATGTTTGGCTTTCTCAGGTTCACTTATAGACTGCCGAGCCATGATCCTTACAGTCGCTGTTTCTTTTGCAATAAGATTGCTTTATTAGAAGAACAAAGGACTTGCATAGCACAGAGAATGCTATGCTCCTTGGAATAGGTGTCTCCACTGACAAGGGGAATCCCATGTGCAGGGAGCATGGAATGCCAAAAAAGTAAGTTGGTTGCAAATTAAACAGAGCAATTATTTTGCAAAGGAAATAGTGCTGCAGACAACTGGGGAGAGTAGTCTATAGGTAAACCTGAAAGAGCCAACCATTCAGATCTGTCAGGTTCACATAAAGGCTTCTTTCAGACTGCCAGGTTTCAGCTAATTGTGAGTGCCCACTCCAGAGACACAACAGTCATCTACCAAACTAGACAACATCAGGCAAATGATGCGATTTTACTTGGATTTTCAAAATGCAATATTCTTTATAATATGGGCCATATTTACTACGACCAATTGGACCATACCAACTGATTTCATCCCATATCATTGGTAATTTTTGTTTCCCTGTACTTTTTGATTTCTCCGATTTACAAAGGATTGATAAAAATGTTTCCCCATCGAACTAAATCATTATCAATCTGTTAACAGGGTCACAGTTTGCAATGCTTTTCTATGAGGGTTCCTTCCATTACAGATCGATATCAATGTCCCTTTTTAATGGGAAAATATTTTGGACTTAGGCTAAATGACAGGACTAACTCCATAGGGTACAATGGGTTTACACCAGCCTGAGGGTGGAGAATTGTTTAGGGTGATAAAAATGTTTATGAACAGTTTATTAAATAGGAGAAAACAGCAATATTATTAAATATAGACTGCTTCTCCTGCATTTTCTAGTTGAAAAACCTGTTTGACTTTAGTAAATGTGCCCATACATGTGGCCTATCTTAGCTTTGGGTTTTCTTTTTGAAAGTCACCAGTATTCCAAAATACATTCTCTGTTTTTGTGTTGTACCATTTCTAAGTTTCTAAATACAGAAACAGTTTCTATTAAACATAATGATAATGAAAGCCTATACATACACAATAGAGAACTATATAACATCTTCTAAACATATCCCAAATGGCTTCACCAAAGTAGGCACAAGGGACAACAACCTTACACCTACATTCTTGCTCTTGAGCTATGCAGTTCATGTACTAATACATTCATTTGAAATGTGCCAGTACAGGTAGTCCTCGGGTTACGACAGCCTCGAGTTACGACGCTTTATACGATGCCTTGTTCCGACTTACACGGTTTTGCGACGCAAGTCGAACTGCATGCAACCATGCCTTGTTCCGACTTACACGGTTTTGCGACGTAAGTCGAACCATACTGTATGAACGTATGATCCGACTTACAACGAAATTCGGTTTACGCCGCCGCGTAAGAACGGATCAACGTCATAAGTCGAGAGCTACCTGTATATGAATTTTAAGGATTTAACACACAACTTTTTTTTCTCTACAGAAAACATTTGAATTAGCAAAAATTGACATGAAACTTTTTTTGGCTTGAGATAGTTAGCTGTACTTTTCACATCGTATGCTTAGCAGCAAATAATGTACGATCTGAAGAGAAATAGTCATGTGTTCTAGCTTGAAACCAATTGCAAGTAACATCTCATATGAGACTGTTATGACAAGGATGAAATCCCCAGACAGACAGTATACAGAATTCTCATGAGAGACTGGTATTTATTAATAGCTGGGAATTCAGCAAACCACAGCACATAAAACTGACTTACAAAGGTTCTCACATCAGTCTGTCTTTATTAGGAGTTAAACATGCCCTATTTTCCAAATAAGATCCATTATGGGTTTATTAAAGGCCAAAAGCAAAACACAAGTTATTTCATAGTATCAATGCAGGAAGACTTATCACACATCACATCAGTACTTCTGCCTGGATCTGCAAGCTTCTGACCCACAGTGCAAGAAATACAGTACATATTTGATAAACTGGATCATCTATAAATACTTAGGATATATGCAGATATAGAGCTGTCACATATATATATATATATTATATATATATACACACATATACACAGTATATACACAGTATATATATACATACACACACACACACACACACACACACACACAATTAATATGTTACTGAACCCCTAATCCTTTATATTCCCCCATCCCCTTTTCTATGTATAAATGCACATACATATTAGATGATCTTCAAAGCTTGGGGTTGTGCTAAAACCACATACTGTTGAGGGGTCGAGCCAATTCTAGTAAGGCTGCTAGCTGTTTACCTTTCACAGGCAGACACAGCACAATATATCAGTGTATTTAGCACAGTCAGTACAGTATCTGTTAACAGAGTCTATTTGTGGGCATTTAGATGAAATACAAAGTATTTACAGTATAGCCGTTTATTTCTGTGTTTATGTAGCTCATGTGCTTAATGCTGTACATACCAGACTATTTTTAACAAGTGTATGGCTATATTACATTTAAACGTACAATACCCTAAATCCAAGTCTTTCCTGACAGCATTTCCTTTAGTATTTCCTTTAGCCATGAAAGCATGTGGAGATCTTCCACTGCACACAAATACTGTGTGAATTCAGGATTGCCAGCTTCTTCATTCATATATATCTTATATATTTATATGTATATAAAAAAAAAACCAAAAAAAAAAAACCAAACTCAACTGAATTTTTGGCTTTAAAGTACATAAAGTAATAAATACAATTAATATTTGTGAATATTATTAGAAATCTAACCCTGTATTTTGATTTCTTTTTTTTTTAACTTATCTTTTATTTTCAGAAATAAGCATTGGGCATGTGAACTACAACACTTGCCAAAAACATCCTAACCTACGATATCACTTCATCTTCTCTATTTATTTACATGTTTTTTAAACTGATTCCAGCAATTACAGTTTAGGTCAAATTGCAAATTGGCTTCAACATACCACCCACTTATCATCCTTAAGTGTAGACTTTAACCAAGCAGGTAATTGTGGTAACAATACAAAAACCCTGCAGCATTACTTCAACATTCATGTCAACTTGCTGGTATATTAAAAAAAGATCCTTGCTAATGTTAGCTATAGACAAGCGCTCTGATCGTTTTACCCCAGGGCTCTTAATTATATGATTCCATTTTTGTTATTTGAATAGGGTTGCCAACTGTCACTAAATGTACTGCCAGTTTGTGAAAATGAGGCCAGATTTAAGGTGTCACTAAGAAAAAAGTCCAGATCAATACAAATATGATCCTGTCTGGACCTGATAACTACACACAAATGGTTCTCTACAGACAGTGTTTGTTGGACTGTGAGGAGTTGGAAATGTATTTTCCATTAATCCCGGAACTTCATTTTACTCTTAAAATAGGTTTAAATTTATATTTGTACTGCATATTAAAATGATGATAAAAATATTGGTATCTGTGATTTTTTTTAAACATGTCAGTAAAAAACATTTCCATAAGTGGCACTATTCACTATTCTGAGAGCACCAAACACTCACTGAAAGTGCTCCCTGAATAATTGGATATCTTGGACAGAATGGTCAACCATGGTTTATTCAGATCAGACAATGAATGAACAGCTACCTATACACAAATAATTAGGCAATCAATTAGGTCTAAACTTGCTGAATTGGGTGACATGTGAATTTGTAGGTAGGTACCTTTACTGATACCTCCAAATGCAAAGAAGCCCCAATAGAGATGCATGTTAGGAGTGTAAAAGGTAGTGGCACTTGTCAGATTAGTGAAATTTACTGCGCAGATGCAGGGTTTGGAGGAGGAGTATACAGAAGCAATAAATACATTGTAAACGTTATTAGCTAATATTTACAAATGAAGCAAAAATTAACCTTCCATGACTCAATGAGAATAATTAGAATATTAGCACAGGAGAAAAATAATCAACACTACAGCACACTTTAATGATAAGATTCCTATTTTATTATTGGGGGGGTATTTACTAAGCATGGAAAAGTGCATGGATGCTAAAAAGGCATAAAAGTGGTATTCTTTAAGCACACTGTGGAAGCAGCTCTATAAAGCTTGGGGCAATCTACAGAAGTAGAGGTCCAGGCTTTCCTTGCGCTGTTAGGGTAAACACACTGATGTAGCCAGTACCAACTTGTGCTAAATTATGCCATGTTTGACTTTTTAGGGGGTTATTCACTAAGGTGTGACTTTGACTGTTGAATTCGCAAACAGCGGATTCCCATAGCAAATCTGCTACAATTTCCACATTGTAAAGTCATGACAATTATTTCATTATAAAGATGTGACTGCGACAGTAGCAGCCGATTGCGACTGTCTTTATCTGGCGAATTTGCACCAATACGCAACAATTCGGACTTTAGTGAATAACCCCCTGTATCTCTCTTAAAACTTTTCCGATTCATTAAAGCACGACTGATGTAATAAACATTTGTCATTAATGTAAGGGTAAATGTTATGACTGTGTGCATGTAGGTGTTAATAAGGTGCAAAGTAAAGTGACAAAAATAGCTACGAGTTAAAGCTTACAATAATCGTGTTTCTTCACACTTTTTTTTTTTTTAGAAAGAGTATGTTACTTGTCTTTAGATGTGACACTGTATATGTGTTTGCATGCAGCGCACACACACATTATAAATAACATGCCTACTGTATACTGGGGGCAACGGTCAGTATAAATAAAAAGTTAGGTCAGTTAACATATGACTGTAACTTTATCAAGCTATACTACACATAACTAGTCATTATATTGGGAAATCACTCCTTATCCATGAGCCTCCTTCAACTTCTAAAAACTAATCCAACTTCAACTTTTGTGGCAGTGTTTCTATTACATATTGGTAAATACTCAGGTTGTCAGTTTGTAATATAACATGAACATACTGATGTGAGAGCTGGCAAGCCTTGACTGTAAACCCAGCAGTACTAGTCATCTGTCATGTCACAATACACCAGGTGTGTGTCTACTTGGCATAAAATGCAGCCTTTAGTCAATCCATATAACATTTACAAACACTGTACCAAGCCTGCAGTGTACATCAGCCTCTCATTATAACCTGACAGCCTAGTCTAATTCCCAGCATAGATTATAAAGTAGCTGCGACTGTACAGGCAAGACTGCGACTCACACACAAACTTGTGACTGTGTGTGTTCGCGATTTGTGTACACACACATACAGATACATACACACACACACACATATACATATACATATACATACACACACACAGCTACAATCAATCTCACAATGAACTTCAATCTGCGATTCTTCTGCGATTCTTCTTCTGCTGCTCTTGAACTACCACACCCCCCCCCCCCCCCCCCCCCCCCAGCCGGCAGTTGTAGATCGGGGGAGTTTCTGGACTCCTTGCAGCAGTCGCATGATGTCCAGTAGGTGCAGACAGTCTTCCCGTGCGATCCCCGGTGCAGTTTGCGGTACAGACAGCTGAACTAGTACAATACCCACGGTTAGCGTTGCTATTATTCTCTCCGGATAGAAAGTTAACACTCACCAGTCAGCAGCTTTCATCCTCCTGCCGGACACACACTAGCGATTAGCTGCGACTTCAGTGTCCTCTATGACTGGCCAGACACAGAAAATGGAGAGCCTGGGTAGAAACTCAACAACAATCCAGCGGCATAACTTGGCAATTCCAGACACTGGCAACTTTCTGTGAACGAAGGGACTCCCTCCGTGTCCGCCTATCAGCTGTCTGCAGCCGCACTCTTCCCTCCCCCACTCACACCCACAGGGCGGGGCCAGGAATCTTTAAATGTCACATTGCTGCAGCGGCCTAACCAGTACAGCGTGTGTCCTGCGCCCCGGCACATGGATACAGTCAGTCAGTGGGGGGCTGGTCCCTATCTCTCTCACTGACAGACACATGGATACAGTCAGTCAGTGGGGGCTGATCCCTATCTCACTGACTCACAGGC
>WMED01025622.1:0-10982 GCA_019650415.1 Pipa parva
GATCTCAATTACTTTCTTTCTCAATTGTTCCTGAATTTCTTTGGATCTCAGCATGATGTGGTGCTTTTAAGGATGTTTTGGTGGACTTTACTGTGTCAGGCAGCTCCTATTTAAGTGATGTCTTGATTGAGAACAGGTGTGGCAATAATCAGGCCTGGGTGTGGCTAGAGAAATTGAACTCAGGTGTGAAAAACCACAGTTATAGTATGTTTTAACAAGGGGGGCAATCACTTTTTCACACAGGGCCATGATGGTTTGGATTTTTTTTCTCCTTTAATAATAAACACTTTCATTTACAAATTGCATTTTGTGTTTACTTGTGTTGTCCTTGACTATTGTTTAAATTGGTTTGATGTTCCGAAACACTTAAGTGTGACAAACATGCAAAAAAACAGGAAATGAGGAAGGGGCAAACACTTTTTCACACCACTGTGTATATATATATATATATATATATATAGCAAGTTTTTTGTTATGGTTTGGTGTCTCTTTTAGCATGAGATACTAAGCTGAAATTTTTACATTAAACTAAAGTTTTACTAAAGCTGGCGACACTCAGAAAGGCTTTTCAAGGGATTCAACTAAGACTTAAGATCTTCTAACAGTCAAAATAATCTAATCAATCAAATAAATCAGTTATTCCTCTAACTGTTGATTTTTGAGAGATATTCAGCATATTTTTTTATGAAAATTACTTTGATTTGTTGAACTGATTTTAAAAAAAAATGTGACGACCAAGTGCCAACATTAGCAATGAACTTTGTGCAATTGAAATGAATGTAAAACCAATTATTTGTATTTATATCACTATTTTACATTAATAATTATGGCAAATGGACAAAACACAACAAAATGGTGACATTGTCCATTCTTGCATTAATATATGCATATTACAAGCATGTAGGAATTGATATAGGAAAGCGATAGTTATATTGGCACTGTCTCCTAGGTTCACACGAGCGTATGATGTGCAGTGCATCATACGATAGTGTGAAAAAAAAGAAGCAAAATACGCCGAGCGTATTTTTCTATTGTACTTACCAGCGACAGTGTCAACTCTTTCTCGGCGTTCACATCACTTCCTGTGTGTTGCATTGTGGGTGCAGCGTATATACGCCTGCCAAAATGGGACACACAGCATTCCAGACCCAGCGTATGCGCATCATATGTTGGTGTGTCCGGAATTACCATTGGCTGGCATTGAGCCGTATTTTTTTTCACACTAGTGTATGATGTGCTGTGCATCATACGCTTGTGTGAACCTAGCCTTAAAACAGATTCCTGTATAGATGACATCAGTTTGCTACAAAATGATGACTGCTTCTATTGGCCTGACAATGCACAGAAATCACTATTCGATCATTTGCCACATTGTTGAGTGAATATGCACAATTAACTTTACTAAGCACAATTCACTTTTGGAGGCAAATACGCTCTTTGGTAGATGTGCCCCTTTATCTTTTTGTAAGCTGAGCTGCAGGAAGGTTATGGACAGGAAAGTACACACAGCCTACAAGTGGGACCGCACACATGGCAAACACACTGCAGCTCTGAAGGAAAAAAACCTTTTTGATAACTTTACACATGATAATATGTAACAAAGAATTGTGTAGAGACTATTAGATGAATTCATTAACAGGAACAATCTTTCCAGTGGTCTAGTAACCAGTAGCAGCCAATAAACAGTTAGCATTCACTGGTATGGGGGGAATAAGAATTACAGAAGTCAACTTCTAATTGGTTTCTATAGATTACTAGACCCAACGATTGCCCCTTTTGATGAACTCCTCTGTATGATTTATCCAAGCAGGACACTTTAAAGGGATATTATAGTAGTATGATATATGGGTTCCACTGATTTGAGTAAGCTGTACATATTCCTGTTGATATTTAATAGACTTTATTGTAAGATTTACATATTGTTCATTTTTTCCCCAAAGATCTTTAGAACTGTTTTTTGCTACGAGCCAAAACCTGAGTGATGGGAAGTCACCACATCTTTGCCGTAAGTTCTCCTCTCCTCCACCCTCTCTCTCAAGAACTTCATCTCCAATCAGGGCCAGGAAACTGTCACTTAATTCTCCATTGAACTCAAGGATTGGAGCTTTGGATTTATCTACTTCATCTAGTGCAAGCAGCCCTACCTCTATATTCAGTCCAGCCACTTCTCCACCACCTACAGCTGGTAAAGTACCTCTTGATCTTAGTAAAGGACTTTCTTCACCAGAGCAAAGTCCAGGATACATTGAAGAGAATTCAGAAAACCCACGTATTGATTTGTGTAACAAATTACGAAGAAGCATTCGAAGAGGTATATTTAGCTGGAAATAATAGAGAAAAATTAGTGGCATAGTGGCATTTTTTTTAATGATTTGACTTCATCCTTTTGGTTACCAGATGGTCGATCAGTCTGAAGATCACTTTTTCTTTTAGAAATCTTTTTTATGACACTTCTTTCTAATTAGTCTCTGTAATATAGTTGTTCCAGCCTGCAATTAACTCTGTTTGCTAGATTAATGAATCCTGAAAAACAAGCAGTATCTTCTGATGCATCCTCCCAATGATTACCCATTTTTGACAGCTACTACCATACCTGCTTTAGCGAACCAGTGGTGCATGCATTCTCAAAAGCCCTGTTAGTCTGAAACTCTGTTTCTGGACATGCATGCACAGGAAGGGGAGGCGCGCTAGCAGCTGTACAAAAGACTTCGTAAAAATGACTTCCAAGATGTCAAACCTCTTTTAAGTTTAGGCAGATGCAGCAAAGAAAGGCAAAGCAGAGAAAATAAATCATAAAGAACATTTGATAATGGTCTTTATTTACCACCGTCTACAACATTGAATTTTACAATTTTTAAGGTCAACCAAATATTTTACATTTTAAAAATGTATTAAAGTGAATTGCTTAAAGGTTAACTAAAATGATCTTCTGCTCTTTAATAATAATGTATTTCCCTCATGGGATGTGTATGTTAGTGTTAAATTTTAACAGGAGATGTTATTTTCCTGCATTTGATTTTGGAAGCAGTATAGGGTCGGTCTGATAAGGGAAGGGCAACAGTTTAGTACCCAGGATTTTACTGAATCTCTGCTGATTCAGTAGCTGAAGGGTTAGGCTACATTAGGCACCTAGCACCACTTCTTATACAGTTACCTTGTAAACCCTAGGCCACCACATATAAATATGGTCACTGGAACTTAATTACAACAAAACACTTCCAGACTTTTTTGCAAGCAGTTCCACTGTGGTATAAGGTAAGTCAATAGGGAGTAGTGCTAGATGTTTTGGAGCATGACAAACTGTGTTTCCTGACAAGGATTTTCCAGGGTATTCCCAAGATCAAGCATGACAGTTTTAATGCAAGGCCATCTGAGCATCTGAAGGTCATGGGCACACAATGTTTGTTTGACTTTTCTACTTAAACAGGGGGCTTTTTTCTGTTGTGAACTTTGGATGGTCAAATCCCTCACAGTTGTGTTGGCAAATAATCATGGTAGCCTTTTGTAACTATTTTTCATCCCTGATCGTGATGGCTTTAATTGTTGACCTCTGCTATATTCCAAATCATGGGTTTTATTCATTCCATAAACTCCCCATTCTTGCATTGCATACCTCCCATCCATAAACTCCCCATTCTTGCATTGCATACCTCCCATCCATTTTGGCATGCGCTACTGGCATGAAATGTTGAATTAGAATATATTTACTAAAATCGATAAAGGTGGTAAGGTAAAACATTAAATAATTCTTCTTGGTGCAGTTAATTACTAAATTATTATTAAATATTGTATAAAAATCAATTCTTTCTGTTTTGTATTTGCATTTTATCTACTGATCCAACTTTTTTTTTTTTTTTAATTGAGCTTTTGTACAAAAACGTATTCATAGAAGAGCTGTACATAAATAAGGGAACTAGTTATATGGCATGATGATATGCTCCTGGCTCACAACCTCCATAACATTATGCTATGTGTTATTTTACCTGCAGCAGCAGTGTTAGAATCCATGTCCCTGGACAGGGCAATTCCTGAGAGCTGTCAGTCTACAGATACAGCTGAGAATTCTCCAAGCAGATCCCCATCAACTCCCCGTCATCTCCGGTACCGCCCAGCAGGAGGTAGGATCTCAAACCACATTGTGGAGTTGTAAAACACAGAGTCGTGTTACGGTGAACGATAAATAGGCAAAAAGATGCCAGAATGGAATCTGCCATTGCGCAATAAATGTTTTCCCGAAAGCAGGAGTTGTTACATAAATGTATATAACTGGCAAGGTAATAACACTAATGAAATAAAGTAACTAACGGAATCACTGTGATTTTGAAGGGGGAGTGGTTGAAATACTCATTGCTCTGCTCTTTCATTCCAGGGCAGCCCCCTGCTTGCCTCAGTGCTTGTCTTCATTTCTTCTTTTATTCTTTACTCCCTGTTCCTGTTGAATTTCAGCAAGTTGTTCTTTATATGGGCATAAAATCAGATTCTGCTTGGTTGAGAACTACCTAATAAATTATTGTGCAGTTCCCCATTAAGTAGGATCTGTGGCTATATAAATAATACCCCCCTCTCATCACAACCACATTAAGTAAGCACCAGGTCCAAATTTACTTTAACATTGCTTTGCTGTGGAACATTGAGGGCATCAGTGACGTAGCAAGACTCTGTGGTTTGTGGTAGACTAAAACAAGAAGATGATGTTCCTTAATTGCACTAAATATGTAGTCTTGTGGTATGTTCCCTCAACCCCTTGTACATTATGGGTGAATGGGGTCCTGTGTTGCCTTGCACACCACGTAAATTTGGTTACTTGTACTTTTTAAGCTAGTCTTGGCTGTTTTGATACTTTTTGCTATTTTTTTATGACTTTAAGTTGTTTAATGCTGGTTTTAACTTATTAAATGGGCCCTGACATTCTAGTCATTTGTATTTGTACATGGGCAGGGGTCATGGCATCTGTGTGTTCATTAAAACTTTCATCAAACTGCACACCACTACAACAATACAATACTTTATTAATAGGGATATTCTACTAGCACAGTACTGCAGTGGAGTGGATCGAATACAAGGGAGAGGGGGTTCCCATTGTAATAAATTACATAGTCTCAAAGCAGTAAACCCAGACCCACACTGACACAATAAAAGACAGCCTACCTGATATTAAATTTCATAACATCATTGACGTTTTGATGTTCTTTGTTTTTTTGGAAGCCTGGCATTTTATTTTTAAGAGAATAATGAACAGGAAGTTTCAGCACAAACATTTAGGGAATAATTAGAAATGTATTCAGGTAGATAGCTCTAGAGCTGCACATATAACTTCCATACAGCTCCATGGTTACAGTAGTCCAAGGTAAAAAGGAAAAAAAAAAAAAATCTTTGTTAAATTACTGATTGTACAGCTTTTGAATGTTGCCATGCCAATGTTCAACAGATACATTGTGTATATAGTCATATGAAGGCAATAAATATGTCACTTTTAAATATTATACATATAGACATGTCCTTTTAATCTTGATTCGGTTTAAGGGGGGGCAATTCTTTCTGGGGTGCTATCCAATATGGTAGCCTTTTTGAAACCATCTCAATATTTTCAATTAGGTACGGGTGCATGAAACATATGTATGTGATAAAGAATGCAGAATCCAAATCTTAAACGTGACATGCCTTTATTCCTGACAAAGTTCTTATCAGTTTTTCCATGACGTGGAATGTAAGCATGATCCACTACAGGATATGCTCGTTGTACTCCCCATTGTTTCAAATCTTCTTCTCCAATTCACAATGAACTGAGTGCTATACCCAGCTGGAATGCTTGCACAGGCGTCCAGGATCCACTGTTGCATTCGCTCCACACTCCGGATTTTCACGGTGTAAATCATGGACTTGAGATCATCCCAGAGGTAGAAGTACCAGGAGGTTAGATCTAGAGGGGGCCACTGCACTGGGCCACAAAACCCAATCCACTTCCCTGGAAACTGGTAATCCAAAAACTCATGGACAAAATATCCAAAAACTTGTAGACAAAATATCCATATACTGAATGCTGCAGTGTTAGTGGGACACCTAGAAAGTGTGAACCACAAAAATCTGATATGGCAATCCTTTTTTTTATTAAAATATCCATATTGTGGGGGGTAACATCTTGCTGGAAGAACAGTGGGAATGTGCCATCATCGTTGCACAGTGACAGAAAGCACACAAAACAATTGCAGATTCTTAGCAGAATTAAAGTTAATGTTGAGGAAGAATGTGCCCGCAATCTTCATTCCTCACATACCACACCAAACCATGATTTTATTTTTGCCAACCATCTTTGGAGGAATCTGTTCGGTGCGGATTTGTTTCGGACCCAGATAAAGCCACAAAGGCAAAATGCACATCAGTCATATGTGCCTATAACATACCAGCAATATCTACATATGGAAGGAGCTGTGCAGCTTTTGCAGGCACAGAGAAGATGTTCAGGACAGTTCTCAGGTCTAATATAGAAGGAAATGGGGAGCAGAAATCTGTCGAAAGTGGAGCGTTCAGAATGGGTGGTTTGCCAGTGTTGGTTACCATGATAAGTATAATGTGGTGCCCTCTTTTTAGCCAATCCTGTAATATGTGGTGCTGTTTAGCTGAACAGCAGTACAACATCCTTAGAGCCATCTTGTTTTATGCTTTGCTTTCTTGGATTGCTACAGGTACTGTGTTATACTGATGGTGGTTTTACTGTGGATACAAATCTGCACATACAGTAGTTTGGAATTCCAGCATATAAACTAGTGCATTAGCAGCAGCTGGAGATAAATGTGATCTATATCTACTAGATTACAGAGCATATGTGTGCTCATATCTAATACTGTATATGGTTCCATTTGTGACTGTTCTTGTTACTTTGATGCACCTGCTGTTTTTATGATATCTTGTTTATTTTGTCCCATGTTGCTACAGTATATACTTTTGCCATAGCCCAGTTATTACAGTAGGTATTTTGGAGTAAATTAATTGTCTGGGGGACACACCCCCAATTTTGTATTCAAAATCCACTTTGGGAATGAGAATATTTATGTATTAAGTTATGGCTTTCTTTATGTTTGTTTTTAAATGTATTCCTTTTTTTTTGGTTATTTTCATTTCTAATTCATTTTTAATAATAATGTTAGGCCATTTAGTTTGAATAAGCATGCATATGACTTTAGTCCATTTTCCCTTTGTTTGTTTTTCTTGTGTGTTATTTGGAATGCAGCATTATACCCTTTAATCTTTCCCCTTTTTTTTCTCCCTGCTTTTATCAATAACCAATAATATACCTGCAGGCTTTTTAGCAGTTAAACAGCTGCAAACCTATGGCAGAATGGGAGATGTGGGAGGGGTTTCTGCAGATGGAAAGACATTTTAACCTATTCCCTCTGTCGATTAAAACACTCACTAATATGGATTTTTTTTTATAATGCTTTTTTTTATAGTCATCCTTTCTTCTAGTTTAAATGCTTGTAAATGTCAGGAGCCGCATTACTGTGATATTCATTTTCCTAGACAGAAAATTTTGCCATGATCATGTATTCTGTATTACTGGAACTAATCACATCTTGTAGTTACAGTGCAGACATCTGACAACTCCCGCTGCTGTTCTGTCTCGCCAGCCTCTGCTTTTGCCATTGCTACAGCAGGAGCCGGACACGGAAGTCCTCCAGGTAAGAGTAAACAAATATTAAAACATCAACTGAAATGTAACTAACCAGTGATACATATACTTTGCCTTTAATGTTATATCATTTTTGGGAGACATTTAGATTGTACCTGTTTTCAGTGTTTTAGGTACCAACTATTTCTTGTAGTCAAGTTTTGAATTTAGATTAGATTGGTCCCTATGCAGGTATTGTTTCATCTTGCACCCCAATAAAATGAGCTATTCATCTTGACTGTGATGTCAAATAAACATTTATTTATTTTTACAACTCTCCCTTCCCATCCATGTGTATGCAAAAAAACACCTCAGCATCACGTAAGACATAATAGGGATTATATAACTTAACTGACACAGTTAGAATAATGGTTATTCCACCTGCAGAAATCAATATTGTATAAATATTCTAGTTGGAATCAGAATTCTTGCCAGCTCAGTGATAAAGTAATATTATGTGCATTATAGTTTTAATATTCATGTGAAAAATTTTCCAGCCAGAGAAAGTTCTGATTAAAGAGACACTAAAACCCCATTATGGTCAAGGTAAAATAAAATAAATATATAGGAACATTCAATTTAACTTTGATAGCTGTAAGCTCTTTGTTACAATGCAAAAATTGTTTGTATTAATAATACAATTACAAATAGCTCTTGTAATTTCTCTTTACATCAGTAGCCTCCATTTGCTGACATCTGACTGGAATTTGCATTGCAGGTGTAATCAACATTCATATTGCTGGATGGATATTGATAGCGTGGATATTTTCCACTGGCTTTTAAAATGTTGCTCTATAAGTAGTGTGACACAGTATAAATATCCAGGACAGTGATTGTCATAGTATGAGTTTACAACCTCATCCACACTGGAATGATATTTGATGTATACACCCCAACATCCTAAAGACTGGAGCACACCAGCTTCCTTGTCTAGTGCTTGGAACAGTATCAGGGCTTAGTCAACCCTATCCTAAGTTTTAACCTTCTACCTCTTCATGGAGCAAAGGGATGAGCTCCTTTCTACTACTAAACTTTGTGTTTCTAAATCAGACATCAACCTTGTAGGTGCTATCAGTCATTTGGCTCATACCAACAAAATGAACCTCTGGGCCATATCTGGAAATTACCAGGGCAGCACCCTATATCCCTGATACAGCCTACCTTCTACATGGCTACATATAGCAGAAGAAGGAGCAAATGACATCTGAACCACAGTAACTGAGAGGTTTGAAGGGAACTTCCACTGGCCATGTACACTGGGGAGGTAGAAGGGACCTTAACAGGGAAACTGCTCAAGTACCTTTCCTATTATAACACTGTTACTATGCTGTGTGCTAGTATTGAAACAGGACTCTATGAGGGACTGAGTTATCCTAGTTATTATACAGGTGTAACTTTATTTTTACCCAGCCTGGTGTTTACATGCATCCACTCTTTAGAATCTACCCACAGCTTCACTCAGGGAATAGGCCTTCATTTTCAATTGGAGTAGTGCCTGAATTTTTAATTTGGAAATAATGGGTGTCAGTGGTTCTTCTCTTTAACAGAAACAGTTTATTTACACAGCACACCAAATAAAAACAGCACAACCTTAAAACTTGAGGTAGCACAATTACTCAGTTACATTCAGTGCACAGTTACCCTCCCTGGGGGGAGAGCGGTTCTCACCCATCCCTGACTCAGGAGAATTCCTTGTAGCATCTGAAATGAGACCAGGCTGAGTGCTTCCCACTCCAGGAGTACTGCTATCTCCAGACCTATAGAACTATCACCCTGAAGCCCTAACACTTAAGACCCTGCTGTAATATCTCTTTAAAACATACACATTATTAAATGACTCTTTATACACAAATTTTATATGACATGAAATACTACTGTTCCCATTTTCCTACACAGTAATTCTCTGATGCAGTTGCAGAGTACTTCTAAGTGAATCTGCCAGAAGACATCTCTTGTGATGCACCGGAAACTCTTGTAATGCAACAATTCAAGGGTGGACATCTTAGGAAACAGATAAATTTATGACAATGGAATTCAGGAATCTGTCTCCACTAAAACCTTTTTTTTTTTTTTATTTGCTGGATAATAACAACTATTATTTTGAAGCATAGTATTATCTCTCTGCAGGTGTCTTACTGATTTGAAACTGGAGTTATTGTGAGAATGATATCTCTTGATCCTAAATCTAACAAGAAATCATGGGTCCAGTTGCTTCTTCCATGACATATTTTACCTCAGCCCAACCTCCCATGGTCAATAATGTTTCCCAGCAACCAGTAGCTGAAGGACCTTATATCATTGTCTTACATGCTTTTGCTGTTTGTGTAATACACAGCCTTGTCAAGAGATAGGTTTAACTATTTATAACAGCTGCATATTCAGTATGCTACTGGTGACTCTGTTACCATGCTATAAAATTTTCTTCATAATTATATGGCAGGGCTAGAAAAATATCATTTGTGCTTGCATCATCCTACACTGCAATTAGGAAAATTGCAGGGAAAGCCAGACATATATTGTCTGGATCAGTTTATCTAAAATTCTCTTTAGAAACAAACTTTAAAGCAGCAATGAATAGGATGATCAGGTGAGAAGAGGCATAATCACTGTCAAGGCTTTGGCAAAGGTGATAACAGAGTAAGCAAGCAGCTAATTGCAGCTTTCTTGCTTAATTTGCATTTTAAACATTCTGGTATCTTCAGAGAAACTATTTAAATATGTAGAGTTCTCAAGTTCCAGTTAGTAATTCCAGATCTAATAAATATAACATTTTCAGACATGAGATAATGTTGTATGCCCCAGTCATTTTTTTTCTTGTTATTTTTACTGGTGAAACCTAGGAAGGAAATCTCAGTTTTCTAGATGTATGCATTAGCGGAGCTCAGTGGCGGATGCTGCTCTTTCAAGGAGGGGAAGCTCACTTTGTCATACCAGGACAGCTGAAAAGACCTGTTACTTTTACCCACCTTTTGCACCAAATTAATCTGAGGAGTTGATCTGCCCTGCTGTTTAACTCTAAACAAGACTATCAAATGGCTTTACCAAAATCCGGTCCACAGCATTCACACTGTCTGACATTATGTGCAGCTTGATACTCAGAACGAAAAAAAAAAAGGTTGCTGCAAATCAGAATGAAAGATTGCTGCTTCGCTCATTTCACTGTCAATCAAAAAGGGATTCATCCTCAGACAGATCATCCAATCAGCATGCAGAAGCAGAGCTTCCAGTCCAGCCCACTGCCCCATAGACTCCCAGGGAAGCTGAGAGTCTGATGGGAGGGACAAAGCCCAGCATTTATCCAATTACTCATCTTGTT
>WMED01025623.1:0-10982 GCA_019650415.1 Pipa parva
CAGGAGATTACAGAGGGAAAGCTGCCTTGTGCACATGTGCTAAGTAGTAAGTAGGGCAAATATGTCCAGGGGAGGGAACCTTTTCATGGAAAACTGGCCAGTACACATCACAAACATGTTTCCTGGTGCAGGAGTTTATCAGTGCTGTCTACTCAATCATTATTCTTCACATGAAACAACTACTGGGGAGAAACGAAACACTTTCCAATAAGGTATAGTACTGCATATGTAAAGATGTAATCTGACTATAGTTCAATTTAATCCTCAAAAGTATACAATTATGTATCTCTCTCTGTTCCTGTTTGTTGGCTTTATCTGAGCGATCATTGTTTCTCCTCAGCGTCCACAGTACCTGTTATGACCGGTTTCTCCAACCTTTTTAATGTTGATTTTTCATGAGTTTTGACAGTAAGCCATCTTTTCTATTAGTAACTTGAATCTGTTCCAAGCTAATTTTGTAGAATAGCTGAATGTATTCCAGGGCGACAAAAATTACACATGAAAATGTTTATCAGCTAATCAGGGATTGGATTTCAGAAACAGCAGATGTAAAAGCAGTTAATATTGTGCATAACCAAATTAAATGCAATACAAGGATTGTAAATTGTTAGCGGAAACTGATAGAATTACAGTCATTTGTCAATGTGCCAGATTCTGTGCAACCTTCAATACAAAGTTCATGTTGCAGTTTTCTTGCAAATAGATTGTTTATGTTGAATATGTTAGGGCAATATGGTCTATTGGAAATTTATGGCCTAATTGTGGTGTCATTTTCAGAAAGACCATTTTACACAATGCAAACAAACTGTCATGGCGTTAAATACAAACTCATTTCCTTGGGGCATAGAGACATGTTCTGCAAGGACTAGTAGCTCATCTCTACTTGCAATAATAATTACTAGTCAAGATACAGTGAAAATCTCTGGAATCACTGGAATCCCCCCCCCAAAAAAAAGTTTCATTAAAACAAAATGAAAAAAAATCAAACATTTTTGTGGCAAATATGTTGTGGGTGAAAATTTCCATTTTACAGGCTGTTGATTTTTGTCTTTTTTTTTAACATAAAGGCGGTTATTGACTAAAGTCTGAGGGGATTATTCACTAAAGTTTGAATTGTTGCGTATAGGTGTGAATTCACCAGATAAAGACAGTCGAAATAGGCTGCTACTGTCGCAGTCGCGACTTTATTATGGGAAATTGTCGCAATCTTAACATTAAAAAAATGTCGCAACTTTACCATGGGGAAATTGTAGCAGATTTGCTATGAGAATCCGCTGTTTGCAAATTTGACAGTCGAATTCGCACCTTAGTGAATAACCAATTGTCTCATAAAGGCATGAATTCGCCACTTCTCCATATTTGGGTACTCAGCAAACTCTGCAATGTGACGAATTCGCCAGATAGCGAGAGTCACACACTACACAATAGATGGTTACTGTCACAGTTGCAACTTTACTAAGGGAATATTGATGCGGTCGCAGATTTGCAATGGGAATCCGCTGTTTAGTGAATAAAGAGTAGGGAAGAAGCGAACGGCCTTGGATGCAGTTTCTTGCCCAGTGAAGTGTAGTCAGTTGGACAGTAGAAGCTCTATCATATTAACCCCCTAATCTACTACTTTAATCGGATAAAGTAAAACATGGTGAATTTGACTCAGTACACCTTGCTGAATTTGCTACTGCAACAGTGTCCGACCATGATGAGTAGGTGTACCTGTGTGCGCACACACACACACACACACACACACACACACACACACATACACAAAGTGGTGCAAAATGCTCTATAGGTCCGTGACTGAAATAAGCATCCAAACTGAATGCAAATTCACCACTTTGCAGAGTTTGTAGAAAATGGATACAAAATAGAACCTTTATGTGTCTGTTCAGGCTTTCGTGAATAAGTCACTTAGTCTCAGGTCATTTCAATCATCCATTCAAATCATATCAAAAACTAAATGTTATTAAAAATATTGTAAACAAATATCATTCAAATGTTCAGAAATAGAATTGTTTTGGAGTAAGTACCGACATAGCATTAAATTTGCCTTTAGTTGTCCTTTTATTGTTGTTTCGTTGCCCTAACTTCTTTCCTAAAGATGTCTGTGCTCTGTCTGGAATTAAGAATCCATTTTATAATTACATTTTGAATAAAGACATAAAAACAAAGAATGAGTTCCAAGAGACTAGGACATTTTAGTCTAAGAGTAAATGGACTGAATTTCTTCCAGATTAGTCCAGAGTCCAAAACATGTTTATAAAAGGGACTTGTAGTTCCCTGCATAACATAATTTAAATTTAGACATTGAAAGATTAATCCTTTGTTTTGTTATGATAAAATGATTTATAAAGTCCCTGAGCTTTTTTGTATGATAATAATTAATATAGTCTGATTCTGCTATGGAGGTACTTTCTGCCAGGAACAGATGGATGCTTGTGAATGTGGATGAGTCGGAAATAAAATGTAGCTGCTAGTCATATATCATAAAGTATAAAAATATTTTTACTAGACACATGCCCATCTCAATACTTAGAAAGTTGGTTAAAGTGATACTGAAACAAGAAAATGTCTTACACCATTATAAAGGAAAGTTACCTGTAGGTTTTACTATTATTTTTTATTCATAAAAAGTATTATTTTAACCTTTTCTACTACAGAGGTTCAAGTTTATGTATTAAAGTGCACCTGTCAGCTCGATAGGGGAATACTAATTTAGGCGAATACTAATTTAGGCTCTACTAATGAAATAAACCTTTTATAAAAATATATATGTATTTAAATAATGTACGTTTATATAGCATTTCTCTCTGTCATTGTCCCTGTGTTTCTTTCCTGAGCCGTGTTGGGCGGAGCTAAGTGGAAGCGTCATATAGATGATTGACATGATATTCTCAAGCGTGTCCATGTAAGCACTCACTTGCTTAACCGCAGCGACTGCATGAAGAAAGCTCAAAGTGCGCATGTGTGAGATTTGGCAGAGGGAGAGAGGAACCAGACTATTTGGGGGCGTAGAAAAAGATTTTGAGTGGCATGTCCTAACCAAAATGGCGGCTTCCAGATCTGAAAATTGGGAGTAGTTGACAGTAAGACCTACTTTATAATATTACATTTTTTTTTAGTGAATCTTCATTAAAATTTAGCTAATCGATTAATTTAATTTACTTTGGATGTATTAATACAAGCTGACAGGTCCACTTTAAATATCGAAATTAGGTCTACTTGATTTAACTTTGAAATCAATCTGGATCACTATGCAAAAGAGCTCAGGTATAATCAGGGCTGAATTTTTAACGTTTCTAACCCCACCCTGTTGGGGTTTCCCACCTGTTGAAAGTTCTAGCAGGTGTTGCTATTATTGATTGCATACCTGCCAATTCCTCAGAACAGCGGGAAACCCCTCTCCCCTTGGAGATGACATCACTGGTGTCATCACTAGTGGCATCACCACTAATCTGCCCACTCTTTTGTGATTGGCTGTGTGCAAGTGACTAGCCTACCAGCCAGTATTAGAATAGGAGAGGACTGGGGGATTCAGCATGTGACCCTGAAAAACAGGAGTGTCCCACAGAATCCAGGACACAGGGGCATGTGATTGTTTTGTAATTCCTGTCATGTGCAACTGAGGTAAGATATAATCCTTACAGCTTCAGCTGGTCTCCAGTTGGCATTGCTGAGAAAGTCTTCACTGGAAGTTTAAATAATGAAACAGGGTCTTCTGATCCCAACAGTACCTGGCTGCAAGAGTACCTGGCTGCAAGAGTTCCTGGCTGCAAGAGTACCTGGCTGCAAGAATTCCTGGCTGCAAGAGTACCCGGCTGCAAGAGTTCCTGGCTGCAAGAGTACCCGGCTGCAAGAGTACCTGGCTGCAAGAGCTCCAGGCTGCAAGAGCTCCTGGCTGCAAGAGTACTCGGCTGCAAGAGTTCCTGGCTGCAAGAGTACTCGGCTGCAAGAGTTCCTGGCTGCAAGAGTACTCGGCTGCAAGAGTACTCGGCTGCAAGAGTACTCGGCTGCAAGAGTACCCGGCTGCAAGAGTTCCTGGCTGCAAGAGTACTCGGCTGCAAGAGTACCCGGCTGCAAGAGTTCTGTATTAAGTCAGTAAAAGGAACTACAGCAAAAGGAAAATTGTAAGAAGCTCAATAATATATGCTTCAAAGTAATTTATGTGGGTATGTGGGTTTTGCAGAAGGCAAGAAAGATGCTATAATGACCAGACAGTAAAGCAGAAAGCTAAACTTGGAACTGAATCAAACAGTAAATGATGAATAAAGACAAAGCTGAGTGTTTCCAAACAGACACTAAGCGGGAGGTTGATTTTAGAGTTGTTTAGCACATAGCATGAATATAGGCAGAATTAATTTAAAAAAAACAACAGCATCAGCATCTATCAGCCATCCTCAGCAAACCAAACAACATATCCTCCATGGTCTGTTAGAATACACCCGCAGTGTATTGTATAATTTGGCTCTTCAGATGTGTGTATGTATACTTAGAGACAAGAGAGTATAGGTGATAACTTTTATTGGTTAATGGATTAGATGGTAAATGCAAGCTTTCCACACTACTTAGCTCTCTTCCTCAGGCATAGGCTCTGCTTATATCTGTGGCTAACACAGTGCTAAACTCTACTGCCTATGCATGCTTAGTGCCAGGGTCGGTTCTACCGATGGGCAATGTGATTGCCCACGGCGCAATCTATTTGAGGGGCGCTGTCGCCCACATCGTCCATTGCTAAACTTGCCCTCCCCCCGTTTCCCCCCCCCGCCCCATGACATCCCCCTGCTCCGTGCCGCCCACTCACCTCCAACAGTGTTCCAGCAATGCACCTCCTCTAATGAGGTAAGTTGAATGCGACGGCTCTCCTTACTGATTCTGGTCTTGTCGGCAAGACCAGAACATCTAAGGAGCGCCGTCGCATTCAACTTACCTCATCAAAAGAGATGCATCGCTGGAACGCTGTTGGAGGTGAGTGGGGGGCATGGGGCGGGGAGGGGACATGGGGGGGAGAGGCCCAGGGCGCCAATAGGGCCAGGACCGCCCCTGCTTAGTGCACACAATTATCTGTGCCTTCATGAGATTCTCTTTTTGAAACCAGAATGGAGTTGGTGACACCCTATCAAACTCCCTGTTCACATGCGTAATGAGCAAGGCCGAAGCCATTTGCCAGCTTTCAGCAATTTTTATTCTTTATTCTAAGAATGTCTATTGAAAGATTGGATTGCTCAGAGAGGGGATTGCTTGCAAACTCCCTGCACACATGCACACTGACTTTTATAGGGCCATGTAAACATATAAAGGTATCTGCTACTTTTAAGATCTTAGTTTTCAACTCCATGTGACACCACTGAGTCTCAGGCATATGACTGGAGGATAACACCAGTAAGCACTATACAGAGTTAAACAGAAAGTAGGGATATTTGCTTGAGTGAAAAAAAATAAATCCTTATTAAGTATATGTGAAAAACACTTTCATTCTGCTCATATTGCATACTGAAAGCTTCAAGATCGGGGCTAGATTGTTTCTTTAAGGAAACACTTTTATTATGAAAAACTGACACTTCTGCTTAACAGCTGCTTATTTAGTATCTTATCCAATTGTTTATGCATTTGTATGTATTTGTACATAATTGTGTAGGATGGCTTCCCCCTAGTTTTAAATAGAAGCAACAGGAAATTACTCTTGTTTACTATTTTACATTTTTACTAAAGATATAAAACATTTACAGGCTTATTCACTAAAGTCTGAATTGTTGTGTAAAGGTGTGTATTCGCCAGCTAAAGACAGTCGCAATAGACTGCTGCTGTCGCAGTTGCGTCTTTATAATGAGAATATTGTCGCAGTTGCAACTTTAACATGGAAATATTGTCACAATCGCAAGTTTAAAAATTGTCGCGGTCGCGACTTTACAATGGGGAAATTGTCATGGTTGTGGATTTGCTATGGGAATCCGTTGTTTGAGAATTTGACAGTCTAATTCGAACCTTAGTGAATAAACCCCTTAGTGCATCAGTTGGCACCACCGACAAATCTAGTTCGGCATGTTTGATTTGTGCAGGTAAAAGTTCAAAATCCCCAAAATGAAAAACCTTTAGTAAATGAGAGAGACACAGACACTCCCTGCACAGACACTCCCTTCACTGACACTCCCTGCACAGACACTCCCTGCACAGACACTCCCTTCACTGATACTCCCTTCACTGACACTCCCTGCACAGACACTCCCTTCACTGATACTCCCTTCACTGACACTACTTCTACAGACACTCCCTTCACTGGCACTCCCTTCACTGACACACCTTGCACAGACACTCCCTGCACAGACACTCCCTTCACTGACACTCCCTGCACAGACACTCCCTTCACTGATACTCCCTTCACTGACACTACTTGCACAGACACTCCCTGCACAGACACTCCCTGCACAGACAACAAAGTAAAAAAAAAAATAACACTGCAAAATACTGCACTTAAAGGAACAGTATACAAAAAGGGTGTTTTCTTTTTGTATAAGTGCAGTAAATATAAGCATGCCAACCATGATCCCAGGATAATATGGCTTACTGCACTTTTGTACCTATGATAGAAATAAATTCCCTTGTTCAACACCATCGTTATTTGTGAAAATGCAGTTTTTTTTTATTATTGTCATTGAAAGCTATCACTGACTAAAACGGGACAGCAGAAGGTAAAGAAACAGGCCATGCAAAGGATCATACTGTTTCAGACCTGAAACCATGCTGAGGATATATGTCCATTCCAATCCCAAAACGAATACTTATTTGACTATGTGACAAATCGTTATATAGTGTATCGTCACAGCAGTCATGGATAGGCAAATCCCTGCGCACACAAGGAAGCAATCCGTCTATGATATAATGGTCTAAACATTAATATGAGTAGGCATGTTGCTAAATGAGGTGTAGCATTGAAATGTATGTTTGTAGATAAATTCCTCCACTGTTTACATTTATTCAGCTGTGGGATATTTCTAAAGGTCATTTCGACCAGTTTGATCCATTTTGCTGCTATTTGCCATTAGATTAGATTATTTATTTTGTCACTGTGACAGTACAGACATACATATCAGTGACATTACCTAGGCATCAGAGATTAACCTTTAACAGTTCAACGTTCCCAATTTGGGAACATGTAATAACTAATACATTAAAAATGGAGTAATATAATAAATTATTTATTACATGTTCCCAAATTGGGGAACGTTGGACTGGTAAAGGTTAAAAGAGACAGATAACGATATGCCAATATCTGTATGTAGAGTGGCAGCAGCAGTGAATCAATTAACATAATAGTATTATAGTAAATATTAATAACTTAAATACATAAATAGTAAGTAATAAAATAATGTCTTCATTTTTTTTTGTTTGCTGGACTTTTCAATTTGACTGATTTTTACATAGGAGCGAATAAAATATATTGGAAAAGAAGGATGCGTTATAACCGAACACGCTTTGCGCAGTTTTCAATGGAGTTCCATTTCGTTCTTAGTCGATCTCTCTGATTTTTTTTCTTTTCCAAAGGGGAAAATAATATGATTT
Organism: Pipa parva; assembly: GCA_019650415.1. Taxonomy (NCBI): domain Eukaryota; kingdom Metazoa; phylum Chordata; class Amphibia; order Anura; family Pipidae; genus Pipa; species Pipa parva. The sequence continues at coordinate 7,555 of WMED01025623.1, forward strand.
AGGAAAGTGGCAAAAACGTCTCCATAGGGAACAATGGGTTTTAACAGGTCTTAGCGGGCTTTATAACTATTCATATCATAGCGCTGTATAAAGGGTAATTCGCTAACACTGCGCCAGCCAATTTTTTTTATTCAGCGTTTATAAATATCCCTCGGATTAAGCACATTTCACAATCAGTGAGCAGGGCCCCTCCCGTGAAAGTGTGAGCTAGCTTTTGGGGATTATATAAATGTGATGTACGCTGTATATCGGGGATACAATCAAAGAGCTTGTCCAGCCTTGTAAATACAATTACAAGTGTGGTAAACAGCGCAAAAATAAATATGTAAAGTGCCTTGTAAATAGACTTACACATACATAAATATACTTTATGATGTTCAGGATTTTTCTTTTTCTCAGACACAGCTCCCAACCAGACCTGAAGCACCAGCAGATAACTCTGGAGATGTTTCTGCCTAAACAATTGACTTGCTGCTGATAAAGCTTTGTGAAATGTTTTTAATTTTGCTTCGGTAACCTCCATGCTGCATTGAGAATCTTATTCAGTTTCCATGGTGCCACTGTTGCCACAGAGAAACCGACTTGCACAGACAACACTAGCGTCATGACGTTGCCCCATGAGTTTTTTTGTTTTTTTCTTTCCATTATAGCAAAAGAGGGATGTTTTATTATACTCCTGTACACTCTTACATTCCACATTCTGTCCTAGCCTGGTGCTAGATGACATGCAGACAATCTAATGCTGAAAAAGATCCTAATAATCCATGGAGAGGAAGATGTGGACAGCGCATCCACATCTTCCACTCCACGGATTATTAGGATTTTGTTCATCTTCGAGGCTTGTTTGGTGGATCGCCTCAGTGGGTAAGACACAGGGCCACACACTTAACAGGCAGGATTCCATTTTCTTTTTCTTTTGACTTTTATTGAACTAATTGACTTTCAAAAAAAGGACATTATTTTTATAGGTTATTTTTAAAGGACATTTTTTCTTTGACATACTTATTGTACATTGTGTGTGGTATATTTTTCCTTTTAACTTAACTTTCCAAGGGGCGCAGTACCACAATAGGACAAAAGGTCACATTTGTCCCATTCACTAATGCTGAAAAAGACCCCAGCGAGTCCTGTTTAGTGTGTTCAATCCTTTTCTGTTAGCAGCGGAAAAATTGGCCATTTCCGTTTCAAAGGGGAGTTAAAGTCACAGACTGGCTGGCATGCTTAATACTCTATTTCACACTGAAATGGAGAACTCTGGCACTACAGAGAGCGGAGGGTTTAGGACTGCCCCTCAGCCCACCGACCCAGTGCTAAGTTGTAAGGAGCACTGATAGGCTCAGCAGGGGATAGTCCTCAGCCCACTGACCCAGTGTTACTCTATAAGGAGCACTGATAGGCTCAGCAGGGGATAGTCCTCAGCCCACTGACCCAGTGCTACTCTGTAAGGAGCACTGATAGGCTCCGCAGGGGATAGTCCTCAGCCCACCGACCCAGTGCTAAGCTGTAAGGAGCACTGATAGGCTCAGCAGGGGGTATTCCTAAGTTCCTGCAAGCTTCATGCCTATCTGAAAGAGTTTAAATAGCTAAGCACAGATTGGTTGGTAGCCTGGCATTTAGCATGCCTGCCAGACCATGGCTTTTCCTGCACTTTAAAACCACAGGGAACAGTTAAACCTGTTTCAGTATCTGTAGTCATTTTGTTTCAAAACAGAGTTGGTAAAATTACTCAAAATAAATACAAGCTTCATATGGAATCATTTAGTTACTTTTAACACAAGCTAGAATCCAATATTATATCTCTTTCATTCTGGCTATCCTGCATTTCAAGCCTTATCTTAGTAAGTAATCACAGAATAAACATCTGTTATCGCTTCATTGAACAATATATATTTAGTGATGTTATTGTTTTCATAGTTCTAGCTCAGCAATGTGAATCCATAATGAGATATTCTACATGCATTACATTTTTCCTAAAAGAGTAATCCAGCAAATACAGAAGTAAATAGTGCCATCTATTGATGCTACAAAACATAACAGCAAGTGCCAGCTTTCAGTAGTAACGATAAGGAAAAAAAATAGCATTTCCTTAAATAGCTATGGTGTTGAACAAGGGAATTCATTTCTATCATAGGTGCAAAAGTGCAACAGGCAATAACATCCAATCTAACACCTGCATTCATAATCTTACTCTCTACTGACCAATCAAAAGCTGATAGCTAGTTGGTTGACATTTGTAATTATTCTGGGGCACCAATTTACACTTACATTTGCAAGTAACCAATCCAGCTGTAAAAAAAAAATGTATTAAATATTGTTTTTTTTTTAAATTTTTTTGTTGTTTGTTTGTTTTTCATTTCCACCCGTGTAATTTTTGGTAAATACAGCTAGGTGGGAAATATAGTAAAATTACAACAGAGCAGGAAGAAAATGAAGCTGTTTAAAAAAGTCATGTTAGAAAAAGTTGTTAAGTAGAAGAAATGTATAATGAGCGATAAATTACCTGAGCAAAATGCTTTTCTATAAATATAAGAAGAAACAACAGAACTCTCTAATATGGTGCACACTGATTTATTAAGTGGATAAATATATAAATAGGCATTAGTAAACAAAGAAAAAAACAGTAAAAACAATTAAAAATAAAGCTAGTCCTATATACAACTAAAAAACTCCTAATGGTGCCTTCCTAAATACAAAATGAATTGATGGAAAAATAGATCCTTGTACCATGTAAGCAAAAATGTAACCAATGTTAACATGCATAAATATAACCCCATTGAATAGATGGTAGAATAAATCCTTATATCATATAAACAAATATATATAGAATATTAGTGTACATATATATATAACTCAGAGTTAAATAGGTACTGACTTATAAGTAAATATTTGTGTTGCCATCTATTTAAATACCCAAAATTCAGTCAGCCGTCCAGTCCACATAAGAGCTATAGTAGTCAGAGGCTCCAATAATTAAGGCAGGATAGTTGAAGACATGTCCATGTACCAAACGCGTTTCACCCCTATAAACGCGTTCGGTACATGGACATACCTTCATGAACCAAGTGTACAGGTAGAGATTGACTATGCAGACATCTAATTTACAAACTGATTTCAGTACATAAAGGTACCATTTGATAAGGATCTGAGATATGCTGTATAGTAGAAAGGGATTAAATATGCCTTACAGGTGGATAATATTTTATTTTATTTTAACCCTTTGTGTAAATGCACTGTGTATTTTGTATTAATAAATTAACACTATTGAATTGTATAAATGCTATTTGTAACAATATCAATGAATGTAACAATATACATGACTTTTGAATAATGTAACACTTGTAATTGATCACTAGAGGTCAGTGCACTGATTACTATAAATACTTGTACACTTCCTGTTGTGATTTGACACCTGATGAAGGGAGGCATAG
>WMED01025625.1:0-10981 GCA_019650415.1 Pipa parva
TCTGGGGACTTTTTTCACCTGATTGACTTATTTTTTCTTTATTGTTTGTGTTATATTCACGAGTTATACATCATTTTATGCACTGCTAATTGTTTGTTTTTTGGTTTATACCATCATTTAGATGATACAATGTGCTTTTCATATTCTATACTTATAGAAACCATTTTTTCTGAGGGGAATATGAAATACAAAGGAGTAGAGTTACTCACCATAAGCTGTTATCATGTGGTTTTCATTTTATAGAAAATAATCTAAATCACACTGGACTGAATGGGAAATGAGCAGGAAGCAGGGCACTCCCCTAGTGCTAACATTAATCACTGGAGAATCCTTCCTGCATGCAAGCCATATACTGTAATGTTTGCCTATAGAAATTTTATACAGTAATGTAATAGTGAGCATATATTAATTCCGTACTTTGTGGTATATCTTGCAGGGTAGGGAAATTAGTTGTGTAACAGGTCTGCATTAAAGCAAGTGCAGAAGATGACATAAACAGAAGAATTTTATGTAGTGTGAAAATAGCCATTCACATAAACCCTATCGTGGGTACAGCTTTTGAAGTGCTAAACAAGTGTGCCACACATTGTATGCTACTATGCATGTTGTAAATAAGCATTTATGAATGTCAGTCAGCCTCTAAATTATATAAACACAAATGTTTGTATCATTAATGAAAACAACTAAGATGGAATTTCTGCTTGGGAAATTGTCTAATCTAAATTTGTTCCTTTGTCACTCTAAAGCAGGGGTCGGCAACCTTTCGTTAGCAGCTCTGGATTCAAAAGGGCTGAGAGAGCCGCGCGGATATTGCTCTCTCAGCCCTTTTGAATCCAGAGCTGCTGACGTCACATGGGTGATGTCAGCGGCTCCGGATTGGCTAGCAACCCGGAAGTGCAGAGAGCTTTCTCTCTCTACAGGGCTTGCCAGCGATTAGCAGGCAGACTGTAACGAGAGGTGCTTGCATGTGAGCAACGCTCGTTACATTCAAAGAGCCAGATGCGGCCATCAAAAGAGCCACATCTGGCTCAAAAGCCATAGGTTGCTGACCACTGCTCTAAAGGCTTGATTTTGAAACACCCTGAATGCTATATACATTGACATGACAGCACATAGAAAGACTCCTACTTACAATATTGTGTAAAGAGCAGTGTATTCTGTAATTTTTCTCTAGAAGCTCTTGCACAGCAGATGATCTAAAGGACAGGCAAATATGTGAAATCAGTTATAATTCAAGTCTTAATTTGCAGAAGAATAAAGAATGTTCAAAAAATCTAAAAACACAGTTTGACATTTTACAATACCTCCTTAGCTCATACTATCTAAATGTTGTAATTTAAAGGGAAAATATACAATAAAGTTTATGTTTACTAGGTTTACTTTTGAAAAATGGCCACTAAAATCTAGAAAAATATATATTTACAGATAGATAAGATATAGAATATGTATCTCTTCAGAGTACATACAGAAAGCCTTGCTAAGATTTTCATATAGTTACAAATTACAACTTTGATTGGAATCCTCCAAGCAGGAGAATAGTTTAATATCAACTTTTTATGCAGGTCCCCTGTATTACCTATATTTTATTTTGTGCGCTTACTTTTACAGTATAGGATGACCACAGGGTTTTCTTCTATTAAATATTTAATGTCCATTTCCCTCTGTGGAACCCAAGAAAGTTTTTCCTGAACACAGAATGTAATGTAAGAAAGAATGTGAATAACCACCTCGTATATCCATAACTAAAAAATGTGAAGACCAATTTTAGTTTTTTCCCCTCAGTAAAAGGTCATGGGGGAGACCCTTGGCCCACCAACAACAATAACTAGGCTCTTTGTCATGTGACATCCCCAACAGGTGGTGATTTGTCCTGTATAGATCCATACTCCCCTTCATGTGTATAATAAGTGTGCTAACCAACAAAACACTTTAAAAAAGCACAGTGGTGGGATGGAACTGAACATACATAGTATTATAAGCAAACTACTGTTTACTGTCATAACAGTTTCATTATTATTTTCATGTATATTCTAATGTTGTTTGCATTATTTCACTATTCTTCTATGTGTTGTACTCATTTGGTAAACCCCCCCCCCCTCCCCCAGTAGTGTGCGCAGGTCCCTTTATAAAGAAGTGCCTTTTCAGTGACATCACACTGTGCATCACCACATGATGCCTGTACGTGATGACGTAACAACCGTACGTCATCATGTGACGCGCGTACGTGATGACGTTTGACTGAATGAATGCCCCCCATTTCACACTGGAATGTTAAAGTCCATTAATCTTCCTGCCTCCAACTCACAAGTGAGCTGTATTAGTCTCATGATTGGCAGGCTGGAAATGCAAAGTTTTTTTTACCTCTCCAGATGGTATGATCTCATCCCTGAAAGCTCTACAATAAACTACAGTGGATTCTACACCTGTGTCATCTGTGATTGAGTTCGGCTATCTGTGGATTTTGTCAGTTCAGCTGGGTTTGCATATGCTCTATGCAGACTGGGTCTCAGAGGTATGTTTTCTGCATAAAGTGGCAACTGAAACAGAATATACTGGCTCCTGTCATTAGCTCAATAAACAGTGTTGTTTTCTCTGTTAGTGTTTCTTAATAAAACACAATATTATTGACTATCCCAGCAAGTCTTTCTAATTAACTACCGGTGGAAATGAACATGAACACAGAAAGATCAATGTAATTAGGAATCTTCATTTTTTTTCCTTCTATTTGTTGTTGAATGTTAGATTAATGCAGAAGAAAATACTTAAAATGTAAGACATTCTGTGCTGGATATCATTCACTGATTTACAATTCTTATTAAACTACAACTCCTATAATTCACCATTAGCTAAAGCAATAGTTCTGCAATAGCTGCATGAATTAAATTGATTAAATTAAGGTACATCTTAAGAATCTCTTCGTAGTCTGTGCTGCCCCCTTGTGCTGGGCTTTCAGTAAGTTTCTACAGCCACTGGATTATTAAGTGCTGGAAAAAAGGCATATAGAAACAATGTGCAAGTACATTTCTTGGCACACAGTAAATACTTAATAAAAAATACAGTATGTTCAGTTCCTTAGTGAGGGTGGGATAGCCAAGCACAAAATTCAGACAAGGACACTTACTTGAATGCAGCTGCCAGGGTTTTGTTTTTTCGAACAAATGCAATCCGTACCAGACCATCCCACTCCTACAAGACAGTTTTATACCAATGGTTTAGATCTCCAGTCATTGGCACTCCAAACATAATATTATTTCCCTTATTGTAATTTCAGATAGCCCTGTAATTATCCAAATATTTAATTGTCCCCAAATGTCTAGTAGAATCATTTTAATGAACGCAATGAATCATACAAGGGAAAGGAAACCAATGCTTTTCTGGTTATATTTACAAGATATATATATTTTTTATATTATACCAAAGTGAAGGGAATAACTGGCTGTTTTTGCAGCGAGGCAGTATTTCACATGAAAACAAATATGCAGAAATGCATTGACAGCATTCCTGTTAATTCAGTAACTAGTTCCAGTCTTTCATTTTAAATTTAGTGGCATTCAGTTTCTTGTTTGACATCTGATTTGGTGTTATAATGAATAATTTAGGAGTTGGAGAATGAACCTTGAGTTAGGTAATTTAACACTATATTGTGATTTTGATCAATGTGCTTGTTTTTCCACACATATTAATACAAAAAATTTTATATATGCACAACTGTCTTTTCATTAAAGATCTGTTTAGCATCAACAGTACATTACCTGAAAGTTAATAGGAGGTGGAGGATTTTTGGGTTCTATGCGGACAACACTGGATTCCACTTTTGGAGGTGGCCTAAAATTATTCTTTCCGACCTGAAAAAATTAAGAAATGGTTAAAACTTAAATGTGCAATAATTCTATTTACTTTAAGTTCTGCTTATCTGACTGTACATCAGGGTGTAAAAATGCTGTGCAAAAGCATTATTGATAGAACGCTGCAAATTTTATTATGATGTAACACATCCTTATAGCTATTCTGAATAAGCATGCTACATCATAGAAGGTGATTTGGAATGGGGGACATTATTATTTCCATATCTTCTATTTGTAAGTATTTTTTTTTCATTCTGATAGACCCATAAACAGTACTGTACAATTCTGAAATGCCCTGTTAGGTGCATTGCATACAGAACTTAAGACAAGAAAGTCAGAAAAAACAAATTAGCCAAAATATCATACAAGACAGGAGAGAAGATTTTAAAATCTGACTTACTTTCATTAGGTGGTCTACTCGAGCCAAAAGCTGAGTGTTAATGGAAAGACGGCAATACAGTTTGTCTCCTGGTTTGGCTACCAAACGCATTGCAAATTCCCTCTGAAACATCAAGACTGCACATCTGAAGTGTGGACAAATGTCAGTAATTGAATAAAAACATATTTTAGAATTCATCAGTTAGCTGCGAGCATGCAGCCAATTGTTAACAAGAATAAAACAGTAGAGGAAAGGAAAGCATGTGGTTTTTAGCAGAGATATAGGCCATTTTCTGAATTGTCATTATTGTATTATATTTGTTCATTTATATAGCCTTACTATATTATGCAGTGTTTTACAGAGGTTCCTTATTCACTACAGTCCCTGCTCCGTGGAGCTTACAGTCTAGTTTCCCTATTGTCAAACACAGACACAGAGCAAACCAGAGTGCTCAAAGTAGAGAACCTACAAACTCCATGCAGATGAAGTCCAGGAATTGAACCCAGAACCCAGTGCTGCAAGGCAGCAGTGCTAACCACTGAGCCACTGCACTGCCCACAATTGGTCAGTTTGTTAATCCTCTAGGGGCTGTATAGAGATTCCAGCAACATTAAGTTCAGCTCCTGGTAAACTACATGGCCTGCTTCGTGGAGCCCCTTTTTAATGACCTTTTTCAGTATAGTATATTGAATGTAGTATCAGAGCAGCATAAACTAACCAGTTCCTTCTGGAGGCACTGCAATGTGGGACACTGGACATGTACCACGTGCTCTCTCCAGACCTGCACAGTAAAGTATGGAATATCACATTTCTTTTAAATGTGTCAATCCACAGCTAGAATGTGAATTCACAACTTTTATATAAGCCTGTATTGTGCCATTTCATACTGCTTCTAGCGCTAGAAACATTTAATATAGTATAATTTGTCTGCCAGTTTAACACAAATTTAAACCACAAAATTAAAGTACACCTGAGAGAGCAAAATGATCCTCTCTTTCAGGTGCACTCCCCCCAGCAGTGCTTAGCAAAAAGCCTTTCTGAAAAAGTTGTGAGTGTTCTTATCTTGACAATGGGAACGCGCAATGCAAAGAGCACAGCATAGGAGCTGCTTCTCAGCTTGTCAAAAAGAGCAACAATTCCACTGAACACTGGGGGCCCTTAGCTGCATTTTATACCTCATTGGCAAATCTTTTCAGTGCTTTTTACAACATAAGAAAAGGTTATAACAAAAATGTCAGCGTAAAACCAAACCCAAGTGGGTTTCAAACCTTTTATTTACCCCAGTACAATTCTGTGGAGCTAGTAAACATTATGACAGTATCAATGTCAGCATGTCTTAACTACAAAAACAATAAGACTGAAACAAGTGTGTTGATTGTGCTATTGAGTTATTATTAAATAAAATGTGGATCCCATGGCGAAAACAAGCAGTCATACTCTGTGTACAATTAGTGAAGACAATACAGGATAGTTTACTTTATACAAGAAGCCAAATAATAGTTACCTGAAAAAGGGTCTGTGAAGAAGCAGTTTGAAAACAAATGGCGAGGAGATCTAAAAAAATAAATATATAATCATTTAATTTACAAAACAGTCTTTTTTTTATTAGATAGGGCTACTTTAGCATGTAGCCAAACAAATACACTTTCATGCATACCCAACTATTGAAATATAAATAATGAATACATTCATATTAGTCAAACGCTATACAATATGGTAATTTAACCTTACACTGGGTGCAATAATCATAATTCTTCGTATAAGAAGTAAAATCATAAGCAAAATAATAATATACATATACAAATTAATACTAATTAAAAATGAGTTTAATATGCATCAGTTGGAAATATGCTATGTTTTAAATTCTGTTATTAAGAAGAAGCCATTACATGACAAGTGTTAGGTCACTTGTTTGAGCTTTTTAATATGGAAAGCAAAGATAAATTTGAATATTTCATGGCTATTATTGTTTTGGAGAATAAGGAAAGCAATCTGGAGATGTTCAGAGCTAAAGCTAAATTCAGATTAATAATAAATAGTGAAACAGTTAAAAACACTGGTAGCTACTGTATATAGCTACATCCCACTGTTAAATTCTATTCTGTAAAATATATTGTAAGTAAACATATATATAGATTAATTCAAGTGAACATAAAAACTACTTATACTACGCACCTGATAAGGCAAGTTAGCCACGCAAAGATCAAAGAATGGTAAGTCTGTCTTCAAAACATCACCAACCAACACCTGAAGTTTATTTGCAACTGCACTGAATACAGGATTTAAAAAAAGAATGGTAATTAATCAAATGATGTACAGGCAAAATGTGAACAGAAGCAATAACTATCAATACAAGACAAAATGACGCAAAGGTTCAAAGTAGAAAGCTACATGTGGTAAGATTGTGATATAACAGAGCCAACTGTGATATTTGTTTTACAGGATATTCTGCACTTAACAAGATTACATTTATCATACAGACATAGGGATAAGTATATCTATATTAATGTATATTTGTATTTATATAGCACTACTAGGTTTATTTATATAGCGCTACTAGGCAGAACATACTAAAGAATACATTTATGATACACACACTGGCAAATAATTATATTTCTATTTATATTGGGCTACCAAGTTAGTACATACAGCTATGTTTTAAAATTGTGATAAAACAGAGAAAAACTGATTTTGGTGAACTTAAATAAAATGAGAAAAGTCAGAGAAAAAAAAACAGCGGTAGTGGAGGCTCTGCTTTTTTCAACCTAACCACATATTTCTGCACAGAAGTTAACCTTGCTATCTGACCATGACAAAACAGTGCATTAAGTTAATCATTTCAATAAACACACTGTATCATACAAGGGAAAGGAAGCAAATACTTTTCTGGTTATACTAAGAAGAAATCTTTTTTTTTTTTTTTTAAATATTATACCAAAGTGAAGGGAATAACTGGCTGTTTTTGCAGCGAGGCAGTAATTCACATGAAAACAAATATGCAGAAATGCAGTGACAGCATTCCTGTTTATTCAGTAACTAGTTCTAGTCTTTCATTTTAAATTTAGTGGCATTCAGTTTCTTGTTTGACATCCAATTTGGTGTAACAATGAATAATTTAGGGGTTAGAGAATGAACCTTGACTTAGGTCATTTCTTGTGATTTTGATCAATGTGCATAATGTTTTCCACACATATTAATACAGAACATTTTTATACATAAACAACTGTCTTTTCATTAAAGATCTGTTTAGTAGCAAGAGCACATTAACTGAAAGTTAATAGGAGGTGATGGACTTAAATGCATTAAGTTAAGATCTCCAATCAGTTATTCACACTGTCAGTTTTCAAATATTTCATTTTACAAAAACAATTAAGAAAAATATTTTCAGATGATAATTTAGCTACTAGCCATGATAGCCTGGCAGATCATTGTTTCCAATAGGGACTAATTTCCATTTCAGAAAAATAAAAATAAATTGCGGGCAACTTACAGAACTTACTTCACATTACCATTGTGTGGCCTGTGCCCAATATGCTTAGTTTAACAAATAAGAAAAATGCAGGATTGTATGAACGTATATAAATATATATATTTAACAAAAAATACTTACAAAGAACATACAAAGAAAGTTAAGGCACTTTTGTTAGTTATTAGGAACAGTGATATGGAGATGATTAAATGATTTAAAAGATATTTTTGACTTCACTTACGATCCCTGGACTCTTTTTTGAAGTTCAGAAACAAGTCGCGTGTCAAGTTCACAAGCCACTACCTGCGTAAATAAATATGTGTGATGCAGCATGCTCTCTGGTCAAAGTAAATGGTTAATTCAAGAATCATTCATAATATTTTAGCTAAAAATAAAAGAAAAATGGCCAGTGATGAGTAATTTCAGATTGTTTTTGGTTGTGCAATTGTTCCAATAAGAAGCACACAGTTGTTTATTTCACACATTTGAAGTGCTATTGGAATGCTTAGTAAATGCACATCATACACATATATAAAAATTCCGCAACATTCAATAAATGTTTTAATGTTGCTACTGCCACTGGTTTTCCACACTAACTTATTGGCTTACTAAAATTTTTGCTACAAATGCTATCAGTATCCGTTCATAATAATAACACACACATACAGTATATATATATATATATAATATATTATAATAATCATAATAAATTAATTATAGTGTATTAAATTATAAACTACCCTCTGCCACAAATTCACAGAAGATAGTAGAAGTCATCCTAGGTATTTGGCTTTTGGTCTCTGCTTTTATATGCTCACAAAACTCTATGGTGACTTCATATACCCTTATAGTCTGCAGGGGAAATCACACTATCCTCTATATAGTCCCTGGGGCATATACCTGTATTTGGGGATATAATTATCAAGTAGAAAAAACAGTTATGTACGGTCACCTAAAATGTGACTAGAGTAATTGCTTACATAAACAGTAATAAAAATAACAAAAGCAACACTGCTATTGTACCAACAGGAATGGTAACCATCAGTCAATAACAACAATGTAATGTTGCAAAAATTGTACATTACCATTATTGCCATTTAAAATATACCAGCATAAGTTAAAATATGAAATGTGACTTTAAATATACTCAACAAAAGAATATAATTGAAATAAAAAACTGCTTCTCTTTGGAAGAAAACTTTGAAGAAATGGTATTAAAATGAATATGACCAGCCCCCTAGTAAAAAAAAAAATCCTGTGAAACAAAGCAGCATAGAATTCTTAAAGGTCACAAAAGCCAACAAACATAAAGAAACATTTATAAAAGAGGAACATGCATATATTTATCTACAAGAAACAGGGCATTTGGTGAGTGGAATGCTGGTAAAAATTAGAGTATGATTTCCTGCTTTCCATAGCACTGCTCATTCAACATAGACCTTTAAAGTTGGAATGAAGCTTAATTTTGTATTTTCTAATCAAGCTCTTTATATTGTGACCCAGGTGGAGAAGCCACCACGCCAACTTTATCCTGACCCAGAAGCCTTCCAGTTGCCATAGGAGTATTGAGTAAATCCTCACTTTTATACTGAATGGATACTCTGCTTACTCCATAAGGTGTTTTTCACAGGTGAGAGATCAACAAAAACCATTGAATACAGCAAATAAATAGGTTTATTAATATATTAGATATGGTTACCTTTTTAGCCTTCTCTAACAACTTAACTGTCATGTTGCCAGTTCCCGGACCAACCTCTAGCACAACATCTGTAGGTCTTATTGCAGCCTGAAAGAAACATTTACAAGCGTAAAATACTCATAAAACGTGTACACCCTAATTAATACTGAGTCACCTTGAATGTAACTAGAATTATTCTTAATTCAAATACAGAACTATATCATTCAAAAGCTTAAAAAGATGGTTCACTAAATTACTTAATTACATTTTGCATAATAACCATATAAATGGCAAGTCAACAAGCTGCACTTCACATAGGAATGTTAGTTTCTCAGCCAGTAGTACAATGTGGAAAACTTGGATGTACATTTGACAAAAATAGGGTCTCCTTCATTTCATGTTCATTCGGTACAAAAACCTGTTTTCTTCTATTCATGATTTCAACAAAGAGTAACAATCTGGGATGCTTTTTCTTGCTCCTTCCCCAAAGTTAATAAGTATTCAAATAGGCAAGACAAAAAGCCACATATTATTTTAAGGAGACAAAATGCAATTTCAGTATGGAAGTGATTTGGTACCAAAGCTTATTTTAGCCTTTGTATAAAAACTCCAGAATTCATTTAATTATATTATTTGAAAGTACCCCTACCATTAAAAACCTACAAAAGGCACAATTTGAATGATCAAAATCAGTGATTTAGTGTCAAGACATATAATGGGGGTTATTCAATAAAGTCTGAATTGTTGTGTATAGGTTTAAATTCGCCAATAAAGACAGTCGCAATAAGCTGCTACTGTTGCAGTCGTGTCTTTATAATGAAAATATTGTCGCAGTTGTGACTTTATTATGGGAAAATTGTCGCAATCTTAACATTAAAACATTGTCGCGACTTTACAATGGGGAAATTGTAGCGGATTTACTATGGGAATGCACTGTTTGCAAATTCGACAGTCAAATTCACACCTTAGTGAATAACCCCCTAAATCATTACTAACCTTATCAATAATGCTGTTCACAATCAGAGGATTCTTCAGAATATGCTGACCTATTCCAGTGTTGAACATAACACCTATACAGGAAAAGAGAAAACTCAACTGCTGCTCTAATAATCTTCAATACAGCTTCAAAATAAACTTTCTTTTGTTTCTAACATGAAATATTTAACACCCATGTAGGACAGTGAAATTATTATGAATTTAACTCCCCTAAGATAGAGTAATTAAATATATAGATATTATATTTGATGTTATATATATTGTATTGTGTTGTGTTAAAAATATAGCACTGAAAGTGTTTGTGCTAAAGTTCTATGGTAATAGCTCCATCTAGTGGAGTATGTGAGCTATTGTCTTAGGAATGAATATCTGTAAATGTTAAAATGAATTCATAGTAGGGGTGGGCGATATTGCCCAAAAATGATATCTCGATAACATTTGTAATTTTCCCGATAACGATAATTGATGATATTTTACATTATTATAAAAAAAAAAAACCAAAAAAAAAACCACAGAAAGCACAACACAGACATCCGGAGCCGCACGAGTGCTCGATATCGCCGTCTGGCAATATCGATAAAGCCCGGTGTGAGATATTATCGTGAACGATACAT
>WMED01025626.1:0-10981 GCA_019650415.1 Pipa parva
TATATATATATATATATATATGTTTGCATGATTTTTTTCTTTTGTAAAATGTTTACATTTTTTTTAGGCCTCATTCACTATACTGTATTTTATCAATTTTACACATGTTTTTTAAGGTAATTAACTTAGATTTTTTTTTTCTTTTAACAGAAATATTTTCAATTGCCTAAATGACATTGCATTAAAAATACAGTAAGTTTCATTCACTTGCATTTTAAATACAACTCTGTATGATGATTGTGGATACTGGATGGACTTGTGTCTTTATTACAGCCTTATAAACTATGCTACTATGTTATGTCACTATGATACAATTCGCCCATACACTAACACAGAAAATTCTACCTGTTTACTAAAACCTGTGTATTCGTGCCACAATGTTATGAATAGTCATATAATGATTTGTGTGTATAAGGCAAATAAGAGCAGTGGCGTACTGTAGCTGATTTGATCTAAATAAGAATATTGTGATGTCATCTTTACATGACCAACATATTACAAATATGCATATATTAATTTAATAAAGGACACTGTTCTTTACATTTTGTCACATTTTGGCTGCCAGTATTGTCACCAGTACTGTCTCCATATTTTCTAAGGCTTTGAATTTGTACCAGCATGCCTTGGGCAGTTTTACACTTTGATGAATACCCAAGGTGTTGTCGGATTTACAGTCAATAGACGTGAAGAGCTGTGTAAATACGCAGATGGTGTAAGCTGTCGAATTGAGCACTAATTAGTCACGCTGCAAAAAGTAGCAATCACTGGTGAAAAAGTAAAGTGAAAAAAATAATAATTTGCAACTATGTGACAATTCCCACTTTAATGAATAATCCCTTTAAATCTGATGCACTCACAGCTCAAATGTATTTCCAAAAATGAAATGCACGTTATAGTTTTAATATGTCTGTAAGTGATTTCCATTGAAAACATTATGAAGCATTTGCATCCAACAAAAACACACTGTTTCAGGTTTAATATTTTCATTTTTTTCTAACGGATACTGTATCATACTCTGGAATCTGAATTGAGAACTAAAGTATGTTTTTATTACAGTTTATTTGCCTCTTATGCTGATAATTCTTTTATCATTCTGCCTTTTACAGTCTTCATTAAAAAGGAATTTGTATCAGGGCTAATTTTCTCTCTTAAAATATATGAGTTCACTGTACATGATGTTACCTATTGAAAGCAGCAACTTAATGATATAATGAGTGTTTATGAAAATTATATTGATATAAAATATAATAAAGTAAATGTGGTTATTAAACATAGATGGATGCTTTGTCCTTTTCACCTTTTTATCTCTCTATAAGTATATATATTCTATATATTTTAATGCATTTGATATTAACTAAAGCACCGATGCTAACTAGATGCAGAATCATCCCTATGTCGAGTACCGTATATTTGTTTAAGACGTATGTGAAGAATCTTTGGTGAAACAATACACTGTTTTCAACTAGGTTTCCATATGACTGTATTTTATATTAGCTCTTATTACATCTTTTCACAGACCTGATAGGGGTTATGTTGCCTTTTTTCCCTGTGATTACCTACATCAGTGCTTCTTAAAAGACAAGTTGTGCTGGTTGTATGGTACATTTCTACAGAAACAGTGTGGTCACAGGTCAGCTCTGGTGTCTGAATGTAATTTTAAGTTACAATAGATTAGGGGGTTATTCTCTAAAGTCCGAATTTGACTGTCCAATTCTCAAACAGCGGATTCCCATAGCAAATCCTTCACAGTGACAATTCTCCCACCGTGAAGTCATGACTACAACAATTTTAAAAGTTGCATAGTCGCAACTGCGACAATATTATCATAATAAAGCCACAACTGCGACAGTAGCAGTCTGTTGCGACTGTCTTTAGCTGGCAAATTCACACCTTTATGCAACAATTCAGACTTTACAGAATAACCCCCTAAAAATCATTACCCATAACCAGCTGCCATTAGAAGATAACAGTGTGTTCCCCTATACACAATAAAGGATTATCCAGAGATGATAAACTGCATTACAATTGTGAGTTTGGTACATATAGAAATATATACAGAAAAATCAAAGAAATATTACCTCCATTAGCAATTTATCTCAAGAGCAGTAAAATTACCAGCATTACATTTTCACCTGTGACATCTCACAATTTAGCTGAAACAAATCATATAAACAGTTTATCTGCATTGCGGCTAAGCGTATCACAGAGTTTATTACATTAAATACCATGTTTCATTGGGAAATTACGAGTATTACATTCATATTCTCCTGAATGATCACCATAGGTTGTAGAATATAATTTGCTCAAACAAACTACACTGGTGCTACAGACGATTCCCGAGGCAAATGGCAGCGGTAATGTTATACAGGGGGGTCAGTGTGATCCTATATTCAGATCTACACAAAGCCATGGGATATTTGGCTGGGAGCTGTCAGGCTAAATATCAATGCATCAGGTCATCCATGTAAAACACACCTTTCCACTCTTCTAAAGCAAAATGCACAACAATAAAGCCAGATAAAATGAGAAATAACATGTGCACTGTGGTGGGAAAAAATCATCAACAATCAGAAGGGGAGGAAGAGAAATGAGTAGGAGAGTGATTATAGAGTGCAATCTAGGGGGGGAAAGTAGTATGTTAGCGGCCACTAAAGACAAATAGTGGCTTGTCCGCATGCATGTTTCTCCACATTTTTACTTTGACCACATAGATTGTGCCTGGTGACCACATGCTACCACTGTGGACCTACATTATAATTTTAGCCTTTAGCTGCTATTAGCCTCTGGAGCAAAAACTTCCACCAAGAGCAAAGTTTTTGTAACATTTCAAGATTGTTTCATTGTTGCAAAGAAAGAAAGGAATTAATTCTAGTTTAGAAGTATTTCTTATAGTCAAATGGTGATGCTGACATTTATTTCACTTTGCATGAAATTATAAGTCACACATCACTTTAATTCACTGTATAATTTAGACTGTATTAATTTTGAAGAAGAGCTGTGGCCTTATAGGAGCCTATAAGCTCCTGAGATGTAAATCCTGACACAGCCTGTGGTCATCTAAATTAGCATATTAAAGTCTACAAAAACAAAAGACGTGCTGTCCATATCTTATTGTCCCTTAGGTATTCATTGTCCAAACAATCAATGTGTGCCAATTGTTTCAGATTATGTTGAGTCTTATCTTTATTTCTTTTTCTTTTTTTTTAACTTTTAGGCAAAACATTGCAATTTGAAAAGTGAAGATGGATATATTTTTGTTTCTTCATAATCAGATGAACAACGGCAATGGGACATGGCACCTCCTTGCAATCTTTGGCTGCATGCTTTAAAAAAAAGAAAAAACGGAAAAATCCTTGGATTTAGCAGTTATGGTCTTTTCAGCTATGCTTACTCCTGCTCATACGGCAACATCTTACAGCACTCATGTTGTCTTTGAAAATGGCTTTACAAAACTGACAACTGCTCAATCTTATTTGCGTGGTAGCTTGGATTTGCCACCAAAGTATAGTCCAGCTGTCATGACAACAACTGGGGCAACCACTTTACCAGTCAATGCTTCTACACCTCAATCTGCAAAGGATTTAGTGGATGCCTTGAGTTTGCCCCTTCAGATAATTCTCTCTGCAGTAATGATAATTATCCTCTTGCTTTCGTTTCTTGGTAACTTTGTAGTATGCCTCATGGTCTACCAAAAAGCTGCCATGCGTTCCGCAATTAATATTTTACTAGCTAGCTTGGCCTTTGCTGACTTACTGCTTTCCATCTTGAACATGCCATTTGCTTTGATAACCATCATAACCACTGAATGGATTTTTGGAGATGTCTTCTGTAGGGTATCTGCAATGTTCTTTTGGCTGTTTGTCATGGAAGGTGTTGCCATTTTATTAATAATCAGCATTGACAGATTTCTTATAATAGTTCAAAAACAAGACAGACTAAACCCTTACCGGGCGAAGATTCTAATCGTCATTTCATGGGCGATTTCTTTTTGTGTAGCTTTTCCTTTAGCTGTGGGCAATCCACACTTACAGATACCGTCTAGAGCCCCACAGTGTGTCTTTGGTTATACCACTCACTCCGGCTACAAAGCATACGTGATATTAATTGTATTAATTTTCTTTTTTATTCCCTTTATGGTGATGCTATATTCTTTTATGGGAATACTGAACACTGTGCGCCACAATGCAGTTCGTATACATAGCCATCCGGACAGCATATGCCTCAGCCAGGCTAGCAAATTGGGTCTTATGAGCCTGCAAAGGCCTTTTCAAATGAATATAGATATCAGCTTTAAAACTCGTGCCTTCACAACCATTTTAGTTTTGTTTATTGTTTTTATATGCTGCTGGGCGCCATTCACTACCTACAGCCTGGTTGCTACATTTAATAGCGAATTTTACAATAAGCACAACTTTTTTGAGATCAGCACTTGGCTCCTTTGGCTATGCTACCTCAAGTCTGCACTAAACCCAATCATTTACTACTGGAGGATTAAGAAATTCCGTGATGCGTGCTTGGATTTCATGCCCAAGTACTTTAAATTTTTGCCGCAGTTACCTGGCCACACAAGGAGACGAATCCGGCCTAGTGCCATATACGTGTGCGGAGAACACAGATCTGTAGTGTGAAATTATAGGTTGGGGTTCCATTGGTTACTGCCATTCTACGTTGGATTTGTTTGGAAACATTGCCTATAGGAGGAGTGATAAATATGTTATCTACCAAGATATGTAAATTAAAAACCTGTTACCTCTAGGATTTACATCAAAATCCATGTTTGAGAGTTTGAGAAGTTCTTTGTCAGGTAATGCTTACCTTGCCCGCTTTTCCTATAACTGTGGGCATAATGTATGCTGCTACAATTGTGGATGTCATATATATATATATATATATATATATATATATATATATATATATATTTATATATATTTGGGGTTTTTTTTTTTAGACAAATGTTGCTGCTTTTTGCTACAATAGTTGAGCCAAAAATATCCTGTAGTGCAGGAATATTAGAAATTTGCTCATTTAATGTCAATGGTGTATTTATCTGTTATCTTTATTGACTTTTTACCCCTTGGGATTAAATGAGATTTTCATTGCAAAAGAGTTGTAATTTTAAAGATGGTCAGAAAGGATAAAGGGGTTTAGGTTAGAAATGTTGCATCTTATTCTTAATTGCAAAACATCCTTAAATGTATATTCACCCTATGAGGAAAAATAAAAAAGATCCGTGCCTATGAAGTGGTCAGCTTGGCAGCTCCATAGTTTTTGTACTACTGTAGGAACTACACATGCTTAGTGTGTTTTGTCTCCTGAAGGTGTCCCCTGATTAGGGACTGTGGCAAAATATCCTGGCTAAGGAGGACACATATATTGAATATATCTAACATTGAAGGCGAATAAATTAAGAATAAAGAAACACTTAATTCTATTTAAATCAGGCAGAAGAACCTCTGTCACATTTAGGGGTTAGGGGTTTACTGCCATGCAATTAGACATTAAACAACTGCAATAACTACCAATTCAATGGGATGGGTTATTAAATGACTTAGATGCATATTGCAGACAGCACTGGATTCCCTGCAGCTCTGCAGTGCATAGCTGAACTAATTTATCATCAGCTTTGCAGAATGATCATTTTAGAGATGGTTTCTGTTAAAGAGGGAGTGCTGGCTAAACATCCCTTTTAGCTGGATTGTAATCAATCCAGCTGCTTTACATGTAAATGCCAACATAACCTTTCGAAGAAGGCGACTTATGAAATACACCTTATCCAGTGCTGAAAAGAGTTTTCATATAACCTTCCTCTTCACATTTTTTACACCTCCTTCATTAGAGAAATGTTGGCATATATGTTTTACAGGTAATAAAGAAATGAGAGAAAATCCTAAATTGCAAACTGGGTTTACCCAGCATATCTAAATAAGAGTTTCATACGATTACATTGAAACTTAAGTACCAAAAAAATTAAATGTCTCACTTTATTAACCATTCTACATAGTCTGCATGTTTAGGATCATGGAAGAAAATGCTGCAGATAACCATGGGTTATACACTTATTAGCCATACAATCTGTATATTTTACAGTTTATTATATTAAGTGGTGTATTAGTAACTAGCTCTGCAGTGTGGGGGAAGGGTATAGTTAAATTCTGCAATACATAGTATGAAAACTCTGCAGACAGAGATTTCCTACACATACAGCGACCAGAGCTTAATGTTAGATTCATTCATACAGTTTTAACTGAACTATTTTGTTCCAGTACAGACTGAGCATGTGCAGGGCCACTGATCCAAGGGTGAAGAGATAACATAGATAATAAAGATGTAGGGGCAGTTTTACAGGGATTAGTCTTCACTGTTACTGGGCTGGTGCAATAAACCTGATACATAAGGGTAAATTATTTATTGGCTTGATCACTCTTTAGACTTTAGGTCCTCTTTAACGCAAGAGGTTTAGGCCACTGCTGTCAAAGATTATGGACAATATTTAAACTCCCCTAAGCATTTAGCAGCTTAAATAACCTAAAAGGCAGGTTAAATGTATGTGCACTTTATCAAAGCTTATATACAAAAAATATTCTAGGAGTGGAATATCTGGAATAGGATATGATAAGAGATACATATAATATATTTAAAACTGTTTGTTATTTGAATCAGGCCTTCACTGTTACAGAAAACAGAAATAACAGAGTTAAATGCTTTTATTTTTCTAAACCTACAAAAAAGTGCCATATGCACATACACTAGTTAACACTGTAAAAATTATAGTAGCACTATAATATTAAATGATTAAATGACTGTTGTCTTTATTGGCATGGTTTTGCTTGTACGTAGTAGCATAAAATGATAAAAAAAAATAACAGTCCAAAAGTATAGGTTTAAATCAGCAGACTCCTCACACAGTAGGGAATTAGAGTGGGGTTATCATGGCAAGCACCTAGAAAGCTGACGTGATAAACCAACTGCTTGGTTGCTAGGCCATTGACTATAGCAACCAAATAGCAATTAAAAAGTGGTAAACTAGGGAGGTGAAGGAATAAAATATAAAAAGACTTCTGTTTACAAAATACTGAAAGTTAATAAGCTAAATTTTCCCTTTATGTTTGATTAATTTGTGTTAAAATGTACATACAGACAGTACTTAACATGACCACTGATGTCCATTTAAATTGAGTGCAAGTCTGTCTTTCTGAAATGTAGCACTTTATCCTTTATCCTGCAGAGGTAATGCTTGTGGCATCTTTGCTGACACGGAAGTCGATTTATTATTTTAGACAAGACAAGTTGTGGGGTAAGGAGACTCCACTTTTCATGGACTCCGGTTTTAAAACCCAAGAGCGTACATTTAACAATAAAATGACTAAAAAATATTAAGAGCGAAATTTATTAAAATCGAAAAGGATGTTTTTGACCTTTCGATTGAAAAATTCGATAAAAAAATTTTTTTTTAAAAATGATCAAGAAGTCGCAATCGAATTTTCGATATCGGATTTTTCCTTCGAAATGATCGATATCATGGGTTTTCCATAGAAACAAACAGATTGAAAAGTTTCAATCAAAAATGCAATATTGCGATGTCTTAATTTTCGATATTGCAGTGAAATGAATTTTATCTTTGTATAAATTACTATTCAATATTGCGATATTTTCGACTTTATTAAATTTCGCCCTTTAAGAGAAGTTAACCAGATGATTAGCACTTATATAGGCACTAAACAATTGCTCTCTGGTATGACAAAGAAAAACAGCTCAGAGGCCAACAACTTGCAGAATATATTTCTGCTATAAAAGTGAAAATCATGGAACTCAATAAATAATGTTTCTTAAATCGACATGTGTATTCATTTAAGTGATGATAATGTGCTGGGTGTATAGACTGGTGCTATATAAATCAAACAAGCAGATAGGGGAGAAGGTTTCTCTTGTGTGTGTATAGATTTAATTTAACACACAGAAGAAAACATGATGTCAATAATTTATTTCCAAGACATGCATCCTGGATTTTCTCTCAGCAAATGACAGGTAAAGGTCAGTTTGGATACTCGGCCACCAAAATAAAAATGATCACTTTAAAGGACCAGTCACACCAAAAAAATTTTAAAAAATCAGATTGGATTGGTATGGCAGTTAGTCAAATACATCAGTTGTAAAAAATGTTATCTATGAAGTTGAATTCATGAGAATGTTATTGCTTTCTGTTTGTTCCCACCTTTACTGATAGCAGCCATGTTGATAATCAGACCTCACCCAGTCCCATTGTTTTCTATGGTGCTTTATTCAGGAAACGCGACCAAAGCCCTTATTTTTAAAACTAAACATCTTACTTTTTAGACACAATTTAGAATTTTTGGACGAACAAATTGAATATATAATAACTATAAATGAATTAGAGGAATTTTTTTTTTAATTTGTTGGTGTTACTGTTCCTTTAATGTTGTTTCTTGATGTTTCCAAGCTCGTTTATATTGTTTTCATTTCGTTTAACATCAAAACTTGTTTGGAAAACTACAAAATGTGGAGTTCATTTCACAAAATTATGAAAGTCTCAACACCACAATAAAATTCATTGTAGTGCTTCAAAAATGGTTTAAGCTGTATTAGTCCAACTATATTAATTAGAAGGATAAGTATTGTAGTTTTAATACTACCATACTTATCTTAATAATTATTTTAGAACTTAGCACATCATTTCTGGTTTGAAAAAGATTAGTAAAGATTTTAAAGTGGACGTGTCAAGTGCATTTAACAAACTTCTTTAGGAAGAAGGGTTGGGCGGGGCTAAAAGGATGACTGAAGTTAAAGTTTCCCCAATCAGATCCCTTAAATCACAGGGATCTGATTGGAGGAGCTAGAGGGGGTTATTCACTAAAGTTCGAATTGTTGCATATAGGTGCGAATTCGCCAGATAAAGGCAGTCGCAATAGGCTGCTACTGTCGCAGTTGTGTCTTTATAATGAGAATATTGTTGCAGTCGTGACTTTATTATGGGGAAATTGTCCCAATATTAACCTTAAAAATTTGTTGCGACTTTATTAAGGGGGAATTGTCACGGATTTGCTATGGGAATCCGCTTTTTGCGAATTCGGTAGTCGAATTCACTCCTTAGTGAATAACCTCCTGTAATGTCAATCAGCATTTAGCTCCGCCCAATCCGACTTGAGATTCAAGTCAGGCATTGGAGCAGAAAAGAAGCAGGGAGTTTACTTCTTTTATACTACAGTCTCAGCTGAATGCTTTTAGCAACTCCCTGATTCCTAAATTAAAAAGTCTGTTAAGTGGACCTGACACATCCACTTTAAATTAAATGTATCAATGGTAAAAGAACAGTTTAAAGCACAAAAATCTTTTTTTTTTTAATCATTGTTTTGCTAAATTTTATTTAAGTTTTTGTTTTTTAAAAATTCCCTTTGAAGGAATAAACAGTTATATAGTCAAAAATTAAAAACCGATATGGCTTAGACAAAAGGAGAAATGAGATAATTAGGGGATATTTATAAAAGTCAGTTTGTTTTTTCTCTGAAGAAACAGCTATTTTTGATCGATTATTGACATTTTTTGCCTATTTAAGAAGATGTTCAAAGTAAATTTTATTACCCAAAAGTGTTCCCTTTCCTTGGGCTGGCGTAAAACCATTATTCCCTCTGGAGTCGGTTTTGTTACCTAGTCACAGTCGGAAAAGATTTCCCGTTTCAGTGGGATATCGATCTCATACGGAAGGGAACTTCAATGAAATTAGAAAGTCCAACAAATCAGGAATTAATGGCAAAACAATTTGAAAACTCAGAGGATATTTATCAAAGTTGAAAAGGTTTTTTAAAAGCCTATTGCTGGAAGAACAGTCTTTATTTGATTATGTCGGTATTGTCTATTTAAAAATACTCTTTTTGCCATGTAAGAAATAACTTTTTTATGCATTTTTTTTATATCAAATGTTATTTTCGATCTTTAAAAATCCCAAAAATGCTTGATAAATAACAATGTTCTTTATAAACATCACGTCATAAACAATAATGGTCAGTGGTGAAAACTGCAACAGGTTCATTAATGATGTTTTATACATTTACCCCATGAAATTTAACATGCTGATAAAACAGTGCTAAACTCCCCCTACACTGTGTTTTGAAGAATCTGTCATTACTAAAAATGATCATGCATTTATTCTATGTTTCTGTAATTTCCTAGAAAGGCAATTTTTCTATCAACTGTTCTTTGTAGTAAGCATGAACATTTATTAAGCTGCAGTGTGTACTATGCCCTGGAAACTCCCTGTAATCACTAAATTGTGTTTGTTCAGTTGTGCCCAATGAATAAAATCTGATATTTATGAAGCAGACCATGATATTTGGAGCAGACGTGTTATATTCATATTTTATATCTAAATGCATCTTGGACACATTACATTTGGGGTAAAAAAAATGTACATTTTTTCCTAATCATTAAATTTATATAGCTTTTATATGTTTGTAAATCTTAATTGTAAACTTAAACTTAAGGCAAACCCTGACAAGGGCAGTTATAGATCCAATGTACTGGTCACTGTATATCTGAAGGGGAGGGGGTTCTTTTAATAGAAGTCCCATCTCCTCCTCTCTGTGAGATTCGCTGCTGCCTTGCCCCATTTAATGCATTGGCAAAGGCAAGGGAATCCAGTGGCTGACAGAAAAGTGGGAATCTCGGGAAGAAGTTGCACATTCGGCTGGACAGCAATCCATTTAAAGTGATACTGATACCTGTTGGTTTATTCCATTATTCTAAAGATCTTTGGAAGTTATAAATATTGGTTTTTATAGTTATTATAAGTGGCTTATATTAGCTACAAATCAATCTGATTTCTTTCACATTGGGTCTAATTTGACAGCCTTTTAGGCTGTTAGATGAAGTGGGGTAGAAAAGGATGTAACCCTTTGAATTCTGGGAGATTTGGGGGGGAATTCACCATTGTCCGAAGTAGTGTGAACAGTTCGGGCGACTGCGCCAG
>WMED01025628.1:0-10980 GCA_019650415.1 Pipa parva
CCCCCCTTTACCACTGCACCCAGTCCTTTGTATTTACCCCCGCACCAAATAGCACCCAGATAAAAACTAACCCTCTGCCCAGAACCTGCCTCTCTCTGCACACTGCTCATCAGCCTAGAGAACATCATGCACTTCCTAGTAAACTGACTCAACCTACACAAAATCTGGTCACATGGGCATGACGTCATCGTAGGTCCTTTAGCCCACTCGGAAATAGAATGTTTTCATGTGAGAAAGATAAATTACACTGGGCTAAAAGACCAGATCACTCTACCCACTAGGAAGTAGCCCGCTCTTCTATGAGAATAAATCGATTTATCGTTCTGGTATAGGAGCAGTGTATTAGTGGGCTAAAGGACCTATAATGACATCATGTCCATGTGACCAGACTCCTGTGTAGGCCGAGTCAGTCTGCTGGGAAGTGGTTTATTTCCCTATGCTTGTGAGCTATATGCAGAGAGAGGCAGTTTCTCAGCTGGAGGTTAGTTTTTCTCTGGGTGCTCAGGTATTTGGTGCGGGGGTAAATACAGGGGGACTGTGCTGGGGTAAATGGAGAGATAAATGGGAATGGGTACAGAGGTAAATGGAGGCATACTGAGGGCAGGGCTCAGGGAGAGGGATACAGGGGACTGGATGCAGGGCTAAGGGGGAGGGATACAGGGGACTGAATGCAGGGCTCAGAGAGAGAGATACAGGGTGCAGGGCTAGTTGGGGGAGGGATACTGGGGACTGGGTGCACAGCTAAGGGGGAGGGATACATGAGACTAGATGGAGTGCTAAGGGGGAGAGATGCAGGTGACTAGGTGCAGGGGTAAATGGAGGGATACAGGGGGACTGTGTGCAGGTCTAAGGATGGGGAGGATACCAAGTCCATCTGCCACTAGGACAGTGGTTCTCAACCTTATTCGGCCGGCGACCCCGGCGCTGACGTCACCACGCCGCGACGTGATGACGTTTTGGCCAAACGTCATCACGTACGCGCGTCACGTGGTGACGTTGGACCGAAACATCATCACGTACGCGCGTCACGTGGTGACGGTCGACCGAAACGTCATCACGTACGCTCGTCACGTGGTGATGTTCAGCCAAAACGTCATCACGTCGCGCGTCACGTGGTGACGTTTGCAGCTGACATCACCCCGCAGGAACCCTTATAAGAAGGGTTCCTGCGGGCACTTCCGGGTGCCGGAGCAGTTTTCGACCCCAGTGGGACAGCCTCGCAACCCCCACCGGGGTCGCGACCCACAGGTTGAGAACCGCTGCACTAGGATATAGGGAGTTATTCACTAAGGTGCAAATTCAACTGTCAAATTCACAAGCAGCAGATTCCCATAGTAAATCTGCGACAATTTCTCCATTTTAATGTCGCAACAATTTTTTAATGTTAAGATTGCGACAATATTCTCATTATAAAGACGTGACTGCGACAGTAGCAGCCTATTGCGAGTGTCTTTATCTGGCAAATTCACACCTATATGAAACAATTTGGGCTTTAGTGAATAACCCCCATAGACTCAACCAGGAACAAACCAACATTTTTAAAGGAACCGTATGAACAATTTTTAAAAATAAATTTCATTATTTATGTTACTAACTTTTACTAAATGCATTTTATTATCGATTTAAAAAAGTAAATAAAATTCTTACCTGTAAAGAAGTGCTGTACAGCACTTCTGTGTCGTAGACTACATTTTCATTCGCTGTCGGCTTCCCAAGCCTGCAGACTCCCCCTGAGAAGCGCATGCCCTCTCCAGCTGTGAAGCCCCACACCGGCATTCCTTATGTCACATGGGAGAGCGTGCACGCCTTCAACGCGTTCAACCTTGATGACGTGCACGCTCTTCCATGTGACATAGAAAATGCTGGTGTGGGGCTTCACTGTCAGCATGGCTGGAGAGGGCTGCACTTCTCAGAGGGGATCTGAAGATTTGGGACACTGTAGAGTGGCCTGCAGAGAATGAAGATGGAGTCTATGACAGGGAAGTGCTGTACAATACTTTTTTACATGTAAGAATTTTATTTTTTTTTCTGGAAATCGATAATAAAATGCATTTAGTAAAAGTTAGTAAGTAACAAAATAATTAAATTTATTTTTTTTAAATTTTGGCCATACTGTTCCTTTAATCACCTATTGGGAAACTGGTTGTGATGTAATCTAGATGTTGCTGAAATTATTTGAGAAAACAGAAGTGAACAAAGTGATTAGTGCTATTTCCTTTTAAGTTGTTTATTGTAATGAAATGTCACTATTTGCCTTATTGTTACAAGTAATAGTGATAGTAGAGTGTAGCACTGTGTTAGCCATAGATCTAAGCAGAGACAAGTAGAATATAGGTGATACCCTTTATTGGCTAACTGAATAGATATTAAATGCAAGCTTTCAAGACTACTTAGGTCTCTTCTACCATCCCTGAAGAAGAGACCTAATTAGTCTTAAAAGCTTGCATTTACCGTCTTTTCAGTTAGCCAATAAAAGGAATCACCTATATTCTACTTGTCTTTAAGTATTTGTGATTTAACTCTTTGGGTTAATCCCCTGCAGGTGTCTGTTGTGCCATGAAGAAATGTCAGCTCTTTGCCCTCCACCTTCTCCAGCTGTAGCTAAAACCCTGATCAATATTGATGGCTACTCTCCTCTGTTAGCTGCCACATTTGCATACTGGGATAATATTTTGGGACCACGAGTGAGACACATCTGGGCACCGAAGACTGATAATGTGTTGGTTAGTGATGGGGAAATCACTTTCTTGGCAAACCACACGCTTAATGGGGAAATCTTACGCAATGCTGAAAGTGGAGCTATTGATGTAAAGTTTTTTGTGCTGTCTGAAAAAGGAGTGATTATTGTGTCTCTTATCTTTGATGGCAACTGGAATGGTGACAGAAGCACGTATGGACTTTCAATAATCCTGCCTCAAACTGAATTGGAATTTTACCTGCCACTGCATCGTGTTTGTGTGTCTCGCCTTAAGCATATCATCCGGAAGGGACGGATTTGGATGCATAAAGTATGAAACTTTAGCAATTTAAGCACTGAAATGATATAAGCCTGTCACTAGCTGTCTGATTGGACTAACATGTTTACAGTGCTATTTTCTTTACTTGCTGCCATTAGCTAAATTTGTGTAATATGCTTAGGTCTTAGATCATTGGGTGATATAGTTTTAAGCACCAGTAACATCAGAAAAATAAAATTGTCCTATGTATTGCCATAGAAGTTATTTCTATGTGGTAATTGTTGAAGTGTTTTATTTAAAGTTTCTTCATTTTTAAAAACTTTCTTGAATTCTTATTATCTAAAGTCCCATAGAAAGCAATAAGAATGGATAGGAGTTTGTTTCCAAACCAGAGAAAAGATGTTGGCAGCAACCAAGAGAAAAACAAACTGAAAGAGATTCAAACTATAATAAGTACCATGTAGATATGACATTCTGATCCAAATGACCATTTTTGGTGGGTTAACATGTAGCTCCTTCATTGCAAAATCCCTCTAAGTTTAATGTTACAGGTACTATTGTATCATGTTAGATTAGATTTATTTATTTGTCACTGGATAAGTAACAGAAAACATACGCATTAGTGAAATTACAGGTGCATCAAGATAAAGAATAACAATATCATTAATAGAAATGGCAATAACAATGGCAGTAGCAATGAACTAATAAATAGGAATAATTAAATAAATATATAAATACGTAAAAAAAAGAATAGTGATAATAGATGCATGATGTGGAATGTTGGGGGGGATATAGAACCAAAGGAAGGGGGGTGGGGGAATAGAGAAGAGTTACATGGCGACTAGTGTGCTGTTAGGGAGAAGTTCAGTCTGATAATAAAATCAGGGAAAAAAATCTTCCTTAGTCTTTCAGTTCGAGATTTTAGACACCTATACTGTCTACCAGATGGAAGTAGGGAATAAAGTCCGTGGTTTGGGTGCCGCACATCAGCAATGATATTGCATGCTCTAGACAGGTAGCGGCTTTGGTAGCTATCTTAGATGGAAGGCAGTTGGATACCAGTGGTCCTGTGCGCCAATTTGACCACTCTTTGAAGTGCTTTCCTATCCTTGGCACTACAGTTGCCAAACCATGCAGTAATGCAGTATACTCTTTATAGAGCATCTATGGAAGTCCACTAAAATTTATGTACAGAGACGCTCTCTTCTGAGACACATAAGGAGATAGAGTCTTTTATGAGCTTTACTTAGGGACTTTGAGGAGTTTAGAGAGCACATTAGGTTGTTGGATAGGTGTACTCCTAGGAATTTCAAGCTGTTTACACTGTCCACTTCAACTTTATTGATCAGGACCAGGGAGTGCTTGTGTGCATGGTTTCCTTTCCTGAAGTCAATGATCAGCTCCTTGGTCTTCTTAGCCTTCAGAGAGAGCATATTAGTGTCACATCAGGCCATGAGATTAGGTACCTCATCCATGTAAGACGCTACATCATTTCCTTTGATGAGGCCAATAACAGTGGTGTAGTTGGCAAATTTGATGATCCGGTTTGTGCTATGGATAGCAAGACAATCATAGGTGAAGAGGGAATAGAGGAAAGGACCAGTGTTGAGACTGATCACAGAGGAGACAGAGTTGTTTAGTCTGACAAACTGTCTCCTGTCCGTCAGGAAGTCAAGGATCCAGTTCCACATGAAGGAATCGATGCCAAGTTGTTCTAGTTTGAGAATAAGTTCAGTTCAGTTTGCCGCAGAGATACATGTTATGTTTACTAAAATTGTGTTTCACAGATTGGTGTAGTGTTAATATAGAGGATAATATACCCCTTTTTGTACTTTGTAAGGATATTATAAGTCACTGAGGAGTTTCATGACCATCTACATTATTAAAAAGGGGTACATTATCCTTTGTAATGCACACATACCCTGTTTCCCTGAAAATAAGACCTAGCTGCAGTAAAGTATGAGAAATGTACCGTACCAGTACTGTGTCCCAAAAATAAGACATCTCCTGAAAATAAGACCTAGTGCGTCTTTAGGAGCAAAAATTATTATAAGACACTGACTTATTTTTGGGGAAACACGGTTTACAGTCATTGTTTCACCGAGGCACCTCACTGACACACTTTATTTTTACTTAGATTTAACTTATAACTAAATTATTAAACTGTCCCAGTACAAGAAAACTTTGCCCACCCCTGATTTAAATATACACTATGCACATCCCTTCTTTATTCAACAAAACGGTACAGCCTACCTAGCAAGCTCTTTAAAATTACCTATTCCTACCAGTCTCTAAATGATAAAATCAGGTAGGGGGTGTTTTTTAATAGGCACTGACAAAAATGATGAAGTCACTTCTTATAGGTATAAATTAGTGAAGTTAATTATAATATTGCCCTACGCTGTATATGACTAATATATTATTATACAACATTAATTAGCTTGGATCTTTTTTTTTTTTTTTTTTTAAACAGGGCCAGAGCATAATTCCCATGCTGACAGGAGAAGTTATCCCCATAATGGAGCTTCTTTCCTCTATGAAATCTCATGGTGTCCCTGAAGAGATCAGTGTAAGTTTTTACTCTTGCTATTTTAAAGAAACATTCTGCAATTTCCCATTTCCTGCTAGAAAAAGCCTAATGGAGTTAGGTTTGTCCTCAATGGTCCACTTTAGAATTCTCATGTTTCGTTTCCTTTTATGTTAATTTCCTACTGTTTTGCTTATGCCTGCACAGTAATATATTGCACAGGGCTTATCAAATCAACATGCTATATATGATCATATTTATGAAACATTTTCTTGTTAAATGAGAGCTAAACTTGTGTGATTACAATGTACATTATGTCCCTCGCCATTATTGGTATACACAGAAGATTTCTTTACTGCATCAAGTCGGTCATTCTCTGCAGTGAAACAAAATGAGTAGCCTTGTAAATACACAGTTTTAAAGACAAATGAGCTGTAATGTTATTCATTTTTAATGATTTTGGGGTATTTTTTTAACTTTTGGAAGGGTGTAGAGCTACATATGTTTGCAAATGTTTAGTAAAGAATAAATAATTTGCAGACAAACTTGGTAATGAAAAAACAGCTATCCGTTTCAATAGACGAGGCTGAAGATTCCCTTTCATATACAGTATATAATGGCTGTAAAGTTCCCAGCTTTTTTAATATTTGTACTGGTAAAGTTAAAATTTAAGATGTACTTTTTAGATTTGTCAGTTTTGTTTCAGATGAGCATGTTAGTCCTTGGCAGTTCTGTGTAGTAACATAATTTAAGACACTGTATTTTGATTAATGTTATGCTTTTAGGTGAAGCTAGTTCTTATTAAATAACATTTTTGTTTTTGCCATTGTTTGTTTTCTGTTTTGCATTTTTTTTCACAGTATGGGTATAATTTACAAATGGCTTGCACTTACAGTGGATTATGCAGGTAAACTTGGCAAATAGAAGTTTAGCCTCCATGTAATGAATGACATCGCTTGGTAATGATGCTCTCCTACTTTCTTGCTCAACCTCAAAGAAGGTGTATTTTTATTGCATTTACCTTAATGTTCCATTACAAGTAAAATTGAGTTTCATTCTGTGTTCTATGAAATGGAGCAGAAAACAACTAAGACTGTCTAAACACTTTCCAATCTGGTTAGCCATTTTAAATTGCTTTTTGATGGATTTGGTTTTATATACAATTTGGTCATGCGCACGATTAGCAAAGCTGCATGAAATCCTATTCGTCACCTTCTGCTTAGAATAATTGAATTTATTGAAGTACAGTCACCTATGGGAGCAGTTGATAATACTGGTTGTAGCCATTGGTTGGCCAATTATTTCTCAGACATACAATAATAAAAAGTGATTCATGTGAAGTTTTACAGGTGTTCAGTTTTAAAGGGATGATATGAAAGTCCCGCTAGTTTAGATTCATTTGACCTTTCTGCTCTTATTCACTTAAAACCCTAATAGCAAAATGGCTGTTAGATGCAACCAATGTAGCAGAAATAAATAGCTATGCAGCATATATATGGTATAGGATAAGGAGACCATTTCAAGATAGTCTATAACAGCAGTGGGCAAACTATGACCCACAGATGTATTTTGCCTGGCCTATTTGCCAAACAGGGCCAAGCCTAGGGGATAGAAGAGGGGGCGCTATCTTGGTGTGTGCCAACTGCTGTAGTGCTAGGGGGGAGCACCAAGATAGCGCTCCCTCCTTCAGAGGGCATGGAGTAGGAAGGGAGTTGGGGGGGCAGCACAGAGAGGGAAGGGGGTTGTGGGAGAAGCACAGAATAGGAGGGGGTTGTGGGGAAAGCACAGAGTGGGAAAGGAGGTGGTAGGGGCAGTGCAGTGTGGGGAATGGGGGGTGCTGTGGGGCAGTGCAGTATGGCGAAAGGTAGAATTTGCCACGTTGGGTATGTTACCAGCTCACCGCATAGTTAACAATTATTAAACCGGCCCAAAAGAAGAAAACTTTACCCACCCCTGGTCTATGATATAGACCAGTATAAGTAACACATAAAAATTTCCATTTGGATTAGCATATAAACGTGAAAAAAAATTCCTGCTTCCTGAAAGGGAACAACTTGGATGCGCTGGGAAGATAGAATATGACAAGGGTGCCAGCCCTAGTGTGATATTGTATGCATCAGTCGTGGTGACAATTAAGTGACAAGGTTAATCAAAGGACTGTGTTTGTGCATACAAAACAAGAAGTCCACGTATGCACAAACACAGTCCTTTGATTAACCTTGTCACTTAATTGTCACCACAACTGATGTATACAATATCACACTAGGGCTGGCACCCTTGTCATATTCTATCTTCCCAGCACATCCAAGTTGTTCCCTTTCAGGAAGCAGGAATTTTTTTTCACGTTTACAAGCTTAAGGGATATTAAGGCAAGATATCCCAGTGGATTGCTGCTGGAACTAGTAAGAGGTTTTTCAACTCATCAATTGACATTATTCATTTTACAGTATTTTCTGTTGGACATTTTGAGAAGGATCATTGACTTTCCAATTGACTGAGTTTTCTATATCATCATTGTGTGAGGCGCTGGTACTGCTCAGACACCTTGGTTGTGTTTGTTTTGTTCCTATTTGGATTAGCATAGCAGTTATTAAAATACAACGTGTAAAAATTTTACCTTTAAAGCTCATTCATGAATTTTATTATTTTCTGTCTGTCTATCTTTATTGATAGCAGTCATGTTGCTAGACGGACCTGCCCCAGCCCTACTTTTTTTTCTGTGGTGCTTTCAGTAATACATATTCAGGAAGTGTTCTCTAAAGCCCAATTGTTTATTGTAATTGCTAAATATCTTACTTTAGAGATATAATTTAGAAATTTTTGAAAGTGCAGATTTAATATACTGTAGCTATAAATGTATGTGAGGAATTTTCATTTTTTGGTGTTATTGTACCGGTACTTTAAAAGTTAGAGGCTATTTCATATCTTTTACTTGCATATTACCTATCTGAAACATCTCCGTATATTTAAATATGGTATGTTTTCTTACAAGTCTTTTTTTTGAAGATTTTTAAAACATAATTACACTTAAGAAAACTAATTCTATTCACCCTGCAATCAACTCTCCAAAAGTGATTGTCTGAAAAAGATTAAAGGGGAACTATAGTCAAATTACATCTTTAAATATGTACTATACCTTAATGCAGCCGTTCTCAACCTGTGGGTCGCGACCCCAGCGGGGGTCGTATGGCCATCCCACAGGGGTCGAGAACCGCTGCGGCACCCTGAAGCACCCGCAGGTCCCTTCTTATAAGGGTTCCTGCAGGGTGACGTCGGCCGAAAATGTGGCGCGCGTACGTGATGATGTTTCGCCCGAACGTCACCACATGACGCGCGTACATGATGACGTTGTCCTGAATGGGCCTATGTTTTCTGGAAAGCCCTCAGTCTTCTCTTGCTTACCACATAGTCCAAAGCCCACACTGTAGTGATATTAAAAAAATTCTTTTAATAAAAACCGCATGTTTGTATTGCAGCAGTTGCCAAGAATGGAACTACTAAATATTTTATGTAAAATTGTAGCACAAATGAGAGTTAACATAGTTACATAGTTGATAAGGCTGAAAAAATATACAAGTGCATCCAGTTCAGCCTATTTTCCTGCAATGTTGATCTGAGGAAGGCAAAAAACCCATGAGGCAAGAGCCAATTATCCTCATATTAGGGAAAAAAATTCCTTCCCGACTCCAAATATGGCAATCAGAATAATTCCCTGGATCAAGATCCTACCTCCAGTTTCCTAATACCCATACCTTATAATGTTCTCACACTGAAGGAAAGCATCCAAATCATTTTTTGAACTTTTCAATGGAATCAACCATGACATCTGACTTCTTCAGGCAGGGTTCCATAACCTCACTGCTCTTACACTAAAGATCCCCCTTCTGTGCTGATTTAGAAACTTTCTTTCCTCTAAAAGTAGAGGATGCCCCCTTGTTATACTTAAAGTTCTTGTAGTAAATAGATTTGTGGGAGAGATCTCTGTACTGACCCCTGACATATTTATATATAGTTATTAGGTCACCTCCTAATCTTCTTTTTTTTTCTAGACTAAACAAGCCCAGTTTTGATAATATTTCTTGGTACTCTAGTTTGCCCATTCCTTTTATTATTTCAGTAGCCACCTTTGAACTCCACTCAAGCTCAACTGCATCTTTCTTGTTCAATGGTACCCAAAACTGCACACAATATCCTATGTATGGTCTGAAAAATGATTTATAACATCAGTATAATTATGTTCTCGTCATGTGCATCTATACCCCTTTTCATGCACTCCACGATTCTATTTCCTTAGGCAGCTGCTGCTTGACACTGTTTACTACAGTTAAGTTTCTCGTGATCTAAAATTTCTTAATCATTTTGTGTTTGTTTTGACCAGTGTTTTCCCATTTAGAAAATAATCTTGACTTGCAGTTTCCCTTCCCATATGCATAACCTTACATTTATCAGTATTAAACCACTTTTCTGCCCAAGCCTGCAACATATCTAGATCCATCTGTAATAAAATACTATCCTCCTTTGTATTGAGTACTTTACACAATTTAGTAGTTTTATTTAATGGCACAAATCAAAAACCCCTCTAGGTACTTCAAGAAGGACTGACATTTGACTTGTTCCTTTATTGAATCAATTGCTCTGATAGTTAAAGAACACAATAAAACTTACCGCACTGAGATCTCACTCTCAATTAAAAGTTATGAACCCTTGCAACACACTGGTCCCCAGCAGTACAAGGCATCCATTTTGCTGTTTAATATAATTTATATATGATTATTTCATGTGATATAATCTACTCCTGTCCTTAAAAGTTGATCATTATTTAATATTAATTTTCTCAGATCACTTCCACTGTACTTAATGATGACGACATTGGTGACAGCTGCCATGGAAGTTTTTTAATCAAGTGAGTATACCGTCATAAAATAGATGGCAAAATTTCAACTGCTAAGCCTAAGTCTGGGGCCAGAATAGTATTCTGGAACATTCATTATATTTTCCCAGCCGCTCTAGTTTTTGTAAAAATGTGTAGAGTACAGCCACACTTCTACAACTTGATGCTGCTGCCAGGGCTGTGGAGTCGGTAAGCCACAGTTGCGACTCCGACTCCTAGATTTTATCAGGTTCCGACTCCAGCTTTGACTCCGGCTCCGACTCCTACTCCTTCATAAATGGCCAATTCGTAACAATAAATTTACTGTTGTAAACTATTAACATCGTGCTTAGTCAGTTTCTCACCATCATATAAGTAATCAGACCACTTAGAGCAAGACACTTAGGTGTCTTTTACTGCCAATGTCTTGGTAACTATTTCATTTTTGTCACAAACAAATCGGACATTGATGGCAAAATAGTTCACTCTGACGTTTGCAGGCATCCATTTTAAGAAACAGAAAGCGACCCTTGAGAGTTTTTTAAGCTCTTTCTTTTGTTTAAAAACTTCTTCGATTACTAATTTTCGAATACTCTCTCTCTCCAGAGAAACGCCAAGCTTGCGGG
>WMED01025629.1:0-10980 GCA_019650415.1 Pipa parva
TTATTTCCAATCAAAAAGCATATATAGATAAGCTCAAAAAGGTAAAACTCCACAATGGATAGTACAAACACTGTAAACATTCAGTATTAAGATAGAGGAGCGATTTCCTTTGTATAAACAGCCCACACTTACGAGTTAATAAAAAAGTTGAAACAGGCCCTTTTTAAAACATAAAGATTTTACAACAACAGGGTACCTGTAAACTCGTGGGGGTTTGTATTTGTTTGTATTGAACAAATAGTTGTTAGTCCAATAAAAAAGGTATCACCAGGTATTGCTATACTCTCTCTACATATATATATATACTGTATATACAGTATATATATATATATATATATATATATATATATATATATATATATAATATGAAGGTTAAAGAACTCTGCAGCAGTCTTTTGACAGTAATATTCACTACAGCAGACAACATTTACAGTATCCTGGAATTTCTTGTTTGCTTCATTGAATAAAACCGTGAGATTGCAAAAGGTGTTTCAAACAACTAGATTCTCCCAGCTGTACATCTGTACATTACTCTTGTTCTGTTCCATTGCATAATAATGGCCCACCGACGACATATACCGCAGTTGAGAAGGTATCTTATTACACCTTATCATTGAGCACTGATATTATAGCCTGTATCCACTAGTGGAATGAACTCTAGCGTGAGATTAAAATGCACAACAAGCACCACTTTCCATATGTTAACTTGTAAGAACAAGATTTTGCAGTGTGGAACCACGGTTTTAGAAAACAAATGAGGATGTGGGTGAAGAATTTTGGATAAAAAAATCTTACAGAAGTACAAAAGAAAAAATAGATCAATACACATCCTAGGGAAATACTGGGGTTATTCACTAAAGTCTGAATTGTTGTGTATAGGGTTAGGGCGAAATCGCCAGATAAAGACAGTCCCAATAGGCTGCTACTGTCACAGTTGCCTCTTTATAATGAGAATATTGTTGCCGTTGCAACTTTATTATGGGAAAATTGTTACAATATTAACATTAAAAAATTTACAATGGGGAAATTGTCCCAGATTTGTTATAAGAATCCGCTGTTTGCGAATTCGACAGTCGAATTCTCACCTTAGTGAATAACCCCCTCAGTTACTTAAATTACTGTGACTGTTTACTTGATGAGAAGTACATTAATTAGCAAGGAGGTTGAGAAATGTTATGAATTTTAACTGTTGTACGTCAAACCCTATGACTTAGACAGCCATAGACCAGTTGAGTACCTTCCAGAAGAAATTCTTTGAAAAGCTATCTACAAGCAAGATACAGCTAGAATACAATGATCTGCTCTTGTAGAGGGTATTTCACTGAAGAACAAAGCATTTTATCTTCCTCACCATCTCCCTCACCATATAATTAGGGGTGTAGTAAGATAAAGAATTGGAGAAATACTTCATGTATTGTAGAACAGATCTCTCATGGTGTATTCTGGAATCTAAAATATTTGACTTACTTCATTGGAAATTAACGACCGCTCGTTAAGCTTTCCTGGTTTCCTGTTTGGTAGTGTCAGGCTAATTGAAGTGTTTGCTTTCACTTTTGTTTTATGCTTAGATTTGATAGAAGTGATAAACCAGAGAGTTTGGAGCAAAGGAACGTTTGTGTAAATGAGAAATGATCAAGCTCAAGGCAAATGAGAGAGTCAGATTAGAAACAAAAATGCTGAAAAACTCCAACAAGCCATTGCAAATAAGTCCTATTTCTGCTGGTCCGTAAAAGCAGCTCCTCTTTACATTGGCTACCTCAGAATAAGAATAATGAGAACTCACTCCTGGGTTAGGGTTATATCTTATTGCGATTACTTAATATATCTTATTACGATATATATAATATATAATGTAATATATATATATTATTACAATTACTTAAAACCTGAAAAATGTATTAGAGCATAGATAAAAACACTGAGTGCAGAGGCTCGGATATATATATATATATGTACATATTTATATGGATTAAAATCTCTGACAGGTGACACATGGTACCCGTCATGGGCTAGAAATAGTAGGTAATGTAAAAAAAAATAGAAAAATACCCCAAATTAGTATTTTTCATAGTGCCAGTCCTTAGATGCTTACATGCTAGGCAACATCATGAAGAATCATAAGAATTAAAAAACAGAACCTCCTACACAAAAGGTGAAGCATTTATAACCCTCCAAAATAAATAAAAAAAGTATTTTTTTTTTTTTTTAAACCTTTACTGATGGTTCATGTATACCTTGACTGGTTCATTAAAGGAGAACAGATCATTAGAATAGAGAGTGAATATGAAAGGGAGGAGGGGCTGAAATACTCACCTTTTGAATTTTGGTAAGTTGAGCAATGCAGTAGCAGTGAAATTCAATGGGTGTTGAAGAGCATCACAGCTTGCAGGGAGAAGAAATGAGAATTAGTTCTGAAGTAAGCCAGATACCACGCTGGAGTGATGGAGCGCAGAAGGGAATATTTTAGACCACCCCCTTCAGGATAACCACCCTAGTCTAACAAGCCTGGTCTAAACTTTACTCATTTTTGTTAAACAGGACCAACAATAGTGGGAATGTTCTTACATAATTAAGTCATCAGTAGAAGACTCAAAACTGTTTTCTCCAACGCGTGTTCAGATTCCTCTCAAAACATGAAGTTTGTGTTCATTTAACAATTAAAAAGTCCAATGAATGGATTATCTATCGAGATTTATATTAACATATCATAATAAGGAAACCCTCTTGCCTGTTACTGCCTCCCCTGTAGCCACTTAAGCCTTTTGTTTGTGAGTCTGGATTTTTCGGGTGTATTGTCCTTTAGCCCAGTGCTGATCTTGTAGCTGCACACTTGCAGATTGTTTGTACAGGTGCTTCCTGTTTCCCATAATCCTGGCCTATAAATATGAAGTAATTTCCTCCATGTTTCCATATTGTCTTGTTTAGCTCACCAGTATTGTTGCTGAGAATAATTTCTTAAATCAAAATTGTGTTTTTACAGTCATTTCAGGAATACAATTCCTATCTCGTGTTGGCACATAGTTACCATATTTTCTAAGCCTTTAAAGTGAACTTTCACATATTTACGTTACAGTTTGTATAATGATAATTATGTCACTGAGAACATCTTAATGGTTGTCTCATCCGTCAGGTTCCTCCTTTACCTTTCATTATAAAACTCCCCAACACTCTTTGCCTGAAGCCGGTAACATAAGAAGTAGCAAATATATTGTAGTTTTACAGCTGTGCAATTTGCACCCAAAATAAGGTTTCTGTTTTCGGCAATACCACTGGACACAGAACATTCTTTGTTTTTGTTTGGCTTCTTGTCTTGTAAAAAATGTAAAATACATTCCTTTGTGAAAATATTATTTATGCAATATACATACATGTCACTCTTTATTTCATTTTGTTCTCCTTTAATCTGCTATTGGAGTGGGATAAATCTTGTCATGTGCACAGGGGTAGACCCACAGGACACAGGACCTCTGATGGAAGATCTGGGAAAGCGCCAAGTGACTGCTACCTTAACATTTGGGTTGAGGCCATCACAGTCCTTATTGCTACAATTTTATTGGTTATTGGAAGAAACCTGTTTCTCTTTCTTTTAAGGACAATTACAGATGATGCAATTTTAGGTATTTGCACATATGCAAAATGTGCTTTGTGGACTATTAAATCTGGTTATTTATCTGAATATACTGTACATTTCCCCATCCACCAGGCATCTAGATTGCGTTCCTACTACATTTTTTTGTATGATTCCATATTAAATTATCAGTGTTGGGCCAGCTACAAACCTTCCCAAATACTTCTTGGCATTCTTTATTAAGGTATGTGAAATTTTATATATGATAATCTATTCTGCGAGAGTCTGTAACTGGGAGTCAATACATGCATGTCTTGGTCAGATTTGGAAGTGAAATAATTTTAGCACTGTTAGAAATCACCAAAGAATTGTGGGTACTGAATGCGTAATGCAATCATAATGAATTGCAATGGTGCTCGCACAGCGTGACTTGTGAATAAAAATTACTTTTTCTTAAAACAAGCATATTTTGTATGAACAAAGAAAAGTAAACAACACAGTGGCTGTTTAATTATAAAGGATATTGATCGTAGAAAAATGAAAGCATCACGCTGGCTTTATAATCTGACATCTGTCTCTACAGCTTGACAGACTTAATTTAATAATACGGAATATATATATAACATTCACCATTAGCACTGATGTCTCTTATTTTGGGATAGAGTTGAGTGGACTGCCTGTGGTATTACATGTCAATGAGGCTTTTGTTTACAGAAGCCTAAAGACTTGATAAAATAATACAGAAATTATTTGAAATGATTCAAAATGGCCGCCTTATAGGTTAACCAGATGGACAGTTGTGATATGATATTGCAAAAGAATTTTATCTGTAATTTGTGCCTAATAATATATCAAAGTTATTATTAATTATTGGTCATTTCCTGTTTGATTGGATTGTTTCTACACCTCAGTCCCTAGTGTTGTGCATGTTGATTGTGATGCTATAAAAGTTACAGACACTTGCACAGACTGTTGTGTGCACTTTCAGGATATTTATTGGATTTATGTACAACTTTCCTCCTTTTACCCCTGTGGAAAAAAAATGTTCACTGCAGGGTTTTAGGCCATGGACATGGCATTGACAAGGTTAAAGGCCATACCGATTAACCAAATAACAAAACAGACATTTCTGACTGGGTTGTAAAGGTCACAGCAGCTTTTATTAAAACCAATAAATAAGCAGATATAAAACATTGACCAGTAGCATATTCCATTATTCCAAAGAAGAACATTTTTTTACCACCAACACAAAACTCGATCCGACCATGGAAATGCTTATTAGCCCCAACGCTACCGACTCAGTGAGTACTGATCCTCCAAGTTACTTCCTTCTCCAGGAAGGCTGCACCAACACTATTTCTAAACCCTTTCCACTGCCTCATCACCCCCATCTATACTAACATTCTATTCCCTTAAATCGGCAAGGAAGGAGGGATACATTCGCCACTGCACTGTTGGATGAGGACCACGCAAAAGTTAATGTCCCTAACCCCTACTAATTAGCTGCCATCCCTTTCATTTTCCCTACCCAATCTCTACACATTGCAGTCCCTAACCTGTTCCTGCCATAAGCCCCTTTCTCCCTAATTAGCTAAGGAGTAGTCAGTCACAATCACAACTGCTGCAACACTTAAAGTGCCACCCCTCCTGGAGCAGTAAACTGCTTTCAGGTAAATCAAATGAACAAAATAACTGATGATGATAAATGCATCTAGCGCTAGATGCATTTGAGGAGATCATAATCAAAAAAAGAGCAGTTATGAGTAAAATTTGTGAATAAAAATATAGTCATTATTGAAAAATGATTTCTGGAAATGACAAAACTGATGAAAAAACAAGGAAGGCTGAAACATAATCATGAGTGTTTTCTCTTTGAGAAATGAGTCATAAATTGCAGAGTGTTGATATATGAGACTTGGCAATTCTACCTGCAACTTTTATAAGGCTTAAAACTTAGTTTAGAATCTGGTATAAAATGAAAGTACACAGGGAAATGTTTAGCTTTCATATGTTACAAGTTGACATAACTTCAACCTAAAATGTCTGTTTGTGTATATGCATGTTTGTGTGTATATGTGTGTTAGTGTATGTATGTGTGTGTATGTGTGTTTTTGTGCGTGTGTGTGCTTGTGTGAATATGTGTGTTTGTATATATATTTGTGTTTGTGTGTGTATGTTTTTGTGTGTGCATATGTTTGCTTGTGTGTCTGTATATGTTTATTTGTGTGTGTACATCTGTGTTTGTGTGTATGTACTGTATATAAACTAGTGTATAAGCATTTTGATTTGATGAGAAATGTATTTATTTTTGAAAGAACTGATACTTTTTATCATGATACCATTACATTAACAATACAATAATAATGTCCAATAACAAAAATCAAACAATCCTCAATTTACTGTAATTAAAGCTTTAAAGACATTTGGATTTCTAGTTCCAAGTTTTTTGAGACAAACAGGGAAAAAGGATTGATGGATTGGAGAAATTCTCTTCCTTGTCAGTATCCCACCTTGCTAGTCCCAAATCATCCCCATACTACAATCTATTTCCTTAAAACGGCAAACACTGACTTATAAACTGATTTTACCGGTATTTCTTAGAAAAATGTTTCAACTCTGGGTTTTACTCAATTGTAGAAAGTGTAACTTAAACTCCCATTCACATATTTTAAGCAATCATCAACAAAAAAAAGCCGTTTGGCTTAAATAACAGCATTTAATGTAAACATTCTTATATCCTTACAACGCTTATATTGTGTATAGG
Organism: Pipa parva; assembly: GCA_019650415.1. Lineage (NCBI taxonomy): Eukaryota > Metazoa > Chordata > Amphibia > Anura > Pipidae > Pipa > Pipa parva. The sequence goes on from WMED01025629.1 coordinate 6,333, forward strand.
GTCCTTTCTTCCAGAGTTACCTCTATTTTAAGTGTTTCTCTGTGCCTCTGCTTCAGACTTTACCAGGCTTTGAATGTCAAGTCCTTGTCACTCTTTACTTGATTTGATTGATTACTAAAGGATACATCTAAATAACCCTGAACCTACTGGGGTTCTAAACTTACCAGCAACCTCCAACCAGGGTCCTACCCCAATTGGGGAGTCCCACAGGGTATATCTTCAGTCCCGCTTTAGATACTGGAGGTTTTCTACTTGTCAAGTCTTCCTAAGGAGTCTTCCACATAGCTTCTACTGCAGCTTTCACTGCCCTATACATGTCCACCCACACACGTGAACTGATTTTGCACTTACATATTGATTTCAATGGGAAAGAACATGATCTGTTCAACAACTAAAGTGTTATATCAAGCAAGAGCTAGGGAAAATTCAGTTTCACAGCTACAATTATTGATCTCCTCAGTTTCCAAAAATTTGGTAAAATGTGTTAAAAGGATATGCAAAGTATTCCAGTGATCCCAACTTTTCTGGGATAATTAAAGCTACTCCATCAAAAGCAGTAGTTCCCAGGTTTGAAACCAGGCAGAGAACAAGTAGGATACTTCTTTTTAATACTGCAGTCAACACTGGTATTTGGCATGCACTATTCCATTAAACAGCCAAGCATCTGTGTCTCAAAATGCAGTCATGGTTATGTAAGGAGCGGTACTTACATGTACTATCCGCTCCAGTGTCGAGTCTCGCGGCTTTGGAGGTGCCGTGTCTCTTCCCTGGCGTGGTCGTCGGGCATGCGTGCTGACATAGTGTGCACATTGCAGCGGCGCGCTTTTTGAATCCCTGCAGCGCGATCATCTGCCAGCCTGTCAGACGGGTCCAGCACCTGATTATAGTTTTACATACTGGTTTCTCTGCCATATCCGGTTTATAGTCCCAGTTGTGTAATTTAAGCTCTAGTCTTTGAACCTTGTACCCCGCTTGTCCTGCCTTAGTTCCTGCCTTGTTTTCCCTTGTGACCTCTCCTGCCCCAGCCATTGTACCTGCCTTGTCTGCCCTGCTACATTGCTTGTTTCTGCCATCTTTGGGATCCTGTGTGGGAGCTCCGTATTGGTAATTCAGTCCTAGGGGCCGCGACCTGGGTACTTTCCGCAGCAAAGTCCTAACCTCCTTGTGGGGGCTCTAGGTGAACACTGGAGGTACCTTAGACTCCATGCCCTAGTGTCTGTTTGCCTCTACGGGGTTTTCTACCTGCTACCTCCTTCTCTTGAAGTGGTCTTCACTTCCCATTCATAACATTATAATCAGGCCATGGAGTGTACTGAGGCAGCAGTTAAAACAACTCCTGAAAAGATGTTACTAAATCTTGCATGATGCATGGAAACATATAAATCGCAGCAAGGTCGTATTGCTCGTATGCTGGAATCCAATGAGTCCCAACAAAGCAGCATGGCGCAAATGCTGGACGCCATTTCTATTCATCTACAGACTCCCAGTGTGTCCACCCCTGCTTCTGTTGCCGCTGCAGTCTTTGCTGAACAAGCTTGCAAGGACATTCAGCTTTCCTCGCCTCCCAGATTTTCTGGTAACCCGGAAGCTTGTCGTGGCTTTATTAACCATTGTCGGGTACATTTTGAGCTGGTTCCCCATCAATTTCCTACAGAAAGGGCCAAAGTGATATTCATCTTTTCTTTATTAGATGGTGCTGCTCTAGATTGGGCCTCTCTGTTATGGGAACAGAATGATCCTGTCACCTCTGATTCTACAACATTCATTGAAGCTTTTCGTCAGGTGTTTGACGTTTCCGGTCGGATTTCTGCAGCTTCTTCGCGTCTCCTGAAGATTCAACAGGGCCATCGTTCTGCGGCCCATTGTGCAATTGAATTTCAACAGAAGCTGGTTGGGATAACAAAGACAAGGTATCCGTATACTGTCAGGGCCTTTCAAAGAGATTGAAAGACAATCTAGCTTCCCGAGACCTCCCCACTCAATTGGAAGAGATGATCGCTCTGAGCATTCGTGCGGATAACAGGATGCGGGAGTGCCAGCGCGAGAGAAGAAAGTACCCCCAGGATCATTCTCTGACTAGTCCTTCCCCAACCATCCCTCTTGCTTCTACCAGTTCTGAAGAACCCATGCAAATTGGGGCTACGCGTCTATCTGCAGAGGAACGTTTATGCCGCAGAACATCCGGATTGTGCCTGTATTGTGGTGAAAAAGGTCATTTGGTGAGAAACTGTCCTACCAAGCCGGGAAACTCCAAGACCTAGGTATGATGGGAGGGAGGCGCCTAGGTCCAGACCAGTCTATTCCCTCATTTAATTAACATCGTTGCATGCTTCCTGTAACCCTTTTGCCTTCCGTTTCTCACATCTAGACTTCGGCCTTTTTGGATTCAGGTGCAGCGGGAAACTTCATGGATGTGTCCTTTGCTAAGAAACATCATATACCCACGTTCCAACTGTCCTCTCCCTTCTGAGCTTTTGCGGTGGACGACAGACCTCTCTTGGAAGATTTAATTTCTTTTTCCACACAGTTAATAAAGTTTTCTGTTATGAATGTGCATACTGAATACATTTCTTTTCTGATAATAAAGGCTCCTTCAACACCAGTAATTTTGGGACTTCCCTGGTTAAGACTCCATAACCCCTTTGTAGATTGGTCCAACAATCAGATTGTTTCTTGGTCTCCCAGATGTAAGTCATCATGTTATTCCTCTACTTCCACTGTATACATTGGTACTACCACACTCTCACTTTCTCCCGAAAGTTTCAAACTCTTACCTCCTGAGTATTCCTCCTTCCAAGATGTCTTTTGTAAAAAGGCTGCCGATAAGTTACCTCTCCATCGTTCCTATGATTGCCCCATTGATCTTCTTCCTGGAACCTTTCCTCCCAGGGGCAGAGTATACCCTTTGTCTATCCCGTAAACTGACGCCATGAGAAGTTACATTCAGGAGAATCTCGATAAGGTTTTTATTCGACCGTCTACATCTCCTGCAGGAGCAGGATTCTTTTTTGTAGAAAAGAAGGATGGTTCTCTTCGTCCCTGTACTGATTTTTGGGCTTTAAACAAAATTACGGTAAAGAACACCTACCCTCTTCCTTTAATCTCTGAGCTCTTTAATTTCCTAAGAAAAGCTACCATCTTTACCAAAATAGAATTTTGAGGCCCTTATAACCTCATTCGAATCAGACAAAGAGATGAGTGGAAAACTGCCTTTAACATTCACGAAGGCCATTAAAAATCCCTTGTAATGCCATTCAATCTTTGTAATGCCCCTGCGGTTTCCCAGGAGTTAATGAAGGATATCTTTTGTGATTTACTTGGTCTAAGTGTAGTAGTCTATTTAGAGGACATTTTGATTTTCTCCTGTAATGTCTCAAAACATGTTGGTCACGTCAAGGAAGTACTTCAGCGCCCACTCCCTTTATGCAAAGATAGAGAAATATCAATTCCATGTTACTAAGGTAACTTTTCTAGGTTATGTTATCTCTGCTTCAGGTTTGTAGATGGATCCTTCTAAAGTCACTGCAATAAAGGAATGGCCTCAACCAAATACTCTTAAAGGAATCCAAGGCTTCATAGGTTTTTCCAATTATTATCGCCAATTCATTCATAGGTTTTCTTCTGTCATCTCTCCCATTGTGGCTCTCACCAAGAAAAAAGCTAACCCTGGTATTTGGTCTCCTGAGGCACAAAGATCTTTTGCTCTTCTTAAAGAAGCATTCATGTCCGCACCCATTCTTTGCCACCCTGACCCAAATAGGCCATTTTCTGTGGAAGTAGATGCCTCCGATTATGGTGCAGGTGCAGTATTTTCCCAGGAAGATGCCCTTACTAAGAATATCCACCCCTGTGCCTTTTTCTCTCGTCAGCTATCTCCTGATGAACGAAATTACGACATAGGTAATCGGGAACTACTGGCCATCAAACTTGCCCTTACTGAATGGAGACACTGGTTAGAAGGTGCTATACATCCTTTTGTTATTTACACGGATCTTAAGAATTTGGAATATCTGAGAGCAGCTAATCATTTGAATTATCGTCAAGCCAGATGGGCATTATTCTTTTCCCGATTTAATTTCCTCATCTACATCCCTGGGCATAGAAATGGAAAAGCTGATGCCCTTTCTCGCTGTTTCTGTCCTGAAGATATTCCTACAGATCCTGAGCATATTGTTCCTAAATCTAAATTTATTTCCAGTCTAAGTCTTTATCTATGCAAAGAAATTGTAGAGGCACAACCTCTCGCTTCTGAACAATGTCCCCCAGAACGTCTGTTTATACCTGAAAATCTATGAGGTATTCTTTTTAAATTTATTCACGAAGCCTTACAATCTGGTCATCCTGGTATTTCCAAGACCCAAGAACTTATCTCTAGGGAGTATTGGTGGCCTACTTTGAAAGACAACATTAAAGAGTTTGTGTCCTCTTGTTCCATTTGCGCTAAATCTAAATCCTCTCGTTCTTCCCCATTTGGTCTCCTGGTACCCTTGTCCGTCCCTCCACAACCTTGGACACACGTGGCGATGGATTTTATTGTGGATCTTCCGTCATCTCAAGGAAACACTTGTATTTGGGTAATCACCAATCAATTCAGTAAGATGGCCCATTTCATTCCTTTAAAGAAATTACCTTCAGCTCAAGAACTTTC
>WMED01025630.1:0-10980 GCA_019650415.1 Pipa parva
CTTACACTGAAGGATCCGAATAATTCCCTGGATCAAGATCCCACCTCCAGTTATCCAGTAACCATACATGACTATATTGTAGCAGAGCTGGGAAAATATAGCATGCATTTCCTATGGGATAATCCATACCGGATATTTTGTTTTTTTGTTATCATAGACAATAATGAGCCTAAAATCAGGTCAGCAATTAAGTAGCCAATGGCTTTATGCCTGGCAAATTTTCAGCAGATTTTCCTAGAAAAATCTTAGTGAATTTTCAAAACAAAATTGGCCGGAGGCCTTTACAATTGTATGACATTCGGAGATTAAAGTAGAAAAACATTGCAGGTGGAGTTTTAATTAGTTAAACGCAGTATGTCACTTTAATGCATAAAGGCAAATAACGCAGAAGAGTGATTTTTAATATGTTTCCTGAGTTTATGGAAAGTCAAAATGAACTTTGTCAATCAGAGAGTTTTTAAATATTTAGAACGATAGATTTCGCAATGCTTTGGTCTATTAGCCCTTCTGATAATGGGTAATGCGAATGCAGCAGCGACGGGCACAAGACCGTAATCGTTTCCATTACATTTCTGAATGCAAAATTTGCCGTCTGATAACAATGCATGTGTTTTAATTGGATCTAGAGAGAAACGCTGCATAAAGGTACATTTTTTAGTACATATATATTTACAAAGCGTTTATTTCATTAGTACAACCTAAATTAGTATTAGATTAAAAAAGCTTTTATGTCAATACTGAAAATCACTTTTTGATGCATTTCTTTGTGTTGAAAATTGTTTTATGGTCCTATATAAATCAGTGGAAACCTTAGTAAATATCCTCTGGGTACAGTCAGTTTACAAAAAAAAAAAGGCAAATTATTTAGCAAGTAATAAATTAGCAGCAAATAAAAACATTTCTTAGCTAAGGATCATTACTAATACATTTCAGGGGGTTGGGTTATCCCCCTGATCCCTCTGTTATTTGTTGCGACAATCCAAATCAGATAAGTCTGTCTTGTGTTATTTGACCGTTAATTTGTGAAACTCCTGGCCTCATTATCCAGATCCATCAAATTTAAATTGCAAGCTCTTGTAAACAAGGTCCCATATTGCCTTTATTTATTTTGTCATAATTCAATGACTGCCTGCTCCCTAATTTACAGGATTGAGGAATATGTTGGCATCTTACACATAAAAGAGAATAATAAAAATCCTTTGACCTGCTTTCTTTAATCTATTTTAGATTGTAAGGTCCTTTACTGGATTGCCATATGTTACCCTATTGTACACGGTTCCAGGATACAGCTCCTGCTTTCTAAACAAAGTTTAATAAGAAAAACACTTGTTTCACAAACTCAAGTTAAAAAGTGTCATCTAGTGGACAAAATGTAAATCTTTCCGAGCATTTATTTTTAAAACCAAGGATATCTATAAGCAATATTTGTTCACTACAGAAGATGGAAGCATGTCCTCACCATGTACTGTGATCATTAGGCTGATTTGTTCATTTGCACGCAATTAAGCCAATGAGATTTGCAGAAACTTGAAATGTATAACCTGTAGTCCGTATGCAAATATCTGTTGGGTGACTTTAAAAACAGGAATTTACAATTCATTTCACTTAAAAGAAGCAATAATTTAACAGCTTCTGCATAATGTGCAAGTATAGGAAACATCAGAGACAAGATAGTACCTATTGATCAATGTTATGAAGATATCACACACTTAGTGGGAATTCACCATTGTGCGAAGTGAGCTCCAGATCCTTCGCATCACTTTGCAGAGGCTGTTATGTGCTCGCTGATGTCCTGCACGTGGACATCAGCGAACGCTTTAAACGGATTCCAGTCTTGGTGAGACCACTCGAGTCGCCTCGTCGAGACTGGAATCCCTTTAAAGCATTCGCTGATGTCCGCATGAAGGACATCAGCAAGCGCATAACAGTCTGTGCAAAGTGAGTCGAAGGATCTGGACCTTACTTGAGTGAAGACAAAGTCTTATTGCTTTAAATTTTTAGGCAAAGCTTATATATGCATTATCTAGTATGTTCCCTTTACCATGTACTGTACAGCACCACAAATGATTTTGCCAGTGTATAAATTAACAGTTATCCTCTTTTCACTCTCTAAGCAGAGTTGTGTCTGCTTCTCTTCTTACTGAACAGTAGTGTCAGGGCAAAGACTAAGGGTATAGCAGCTGCCTATGATGCTGGGAGAGGAGGTGCTTGTCCTGTCCCCAACCCAAAAGTCTCTACAGAGCCACACATATATGGCTCTCTCAGCCAAAAAGGTTACTGACCCCTGCTGTTAGGGGACCCCTGCTGTCCCCTAAGCACTATTAGTGGTTGGGGAAGGGAGGGACCGCCCAGCAGGACAGTGCCCCCACCTACTTTGATTTAAAAAAATGGGGGTTTGACAAGGTTTCATGGGCCCAGGGTGCCATGATCCCGGCCCTGAGTAACTGTTTACAATAGCGACTGTAGCGCGGCTAGAAAGCTGCTTTTGTTACATTTAATTATCTCCATGGGTTAAATTACATTTGTAACTGCAACTGTTTTCTGGAAGCAGAACACATCATCTTTGTTAATCAACATATAACTTAGCCTAATGGACGTACAGGGAAATTGCACAGTGCACTTGGTTCAGCAACTGTTATTTGTAATGGATAGTAACAACAAATGTAAATGGTATGTACAGTTAATATATATTCAGTCTTTGCTTTTCAAAAACAGTGTCTATGGCATGGTATTTAATGTTAAAACTGGGCTATCTGGTGCACTTCATGATTATGTCGTATTTTACAACGTGGCTGCTACCAGCTGAAAGAGCAACAGACAGAAAGCAATAAAATTCATGAATTTAACCATTTTTACAAGTTGTGTATTTAAATAAATGTCATGATTCAAATAAAATATTTTTTTTTGGAGGAGGAGGGGGGTGTTACTGGTAACTCAACTACACATTATGCCATTTACCAAAACTACTTGTTTTCCCCAAAGCTGCAGTCCCAGACAAATGTCACAGCAACTTTATGTAACTATACAGCAGCTACAGTGTATTTACTGTAATCAAGCTCTATTCACTGTAATCAAGCTCTATTCACAAGCTGGTGGAGTGGCCAGTCCCTCTGGAAGCCTCTGTCATTGCTCTAGGTCAGTGGTCGGAAAGTACGGCTCGTGAGCCAGTTGTGGCTCTTTAGCTGCCTTGTTGTGGCTTGGAGCACACTGCCGAAGCCACTCCCAAGTACTGCCCACGACAGCTCTTCTGATTGGCCATCGGTGATCATGTAGTCGGGTGAGGGCACACCCTCTCCAGCAGCTCACAAGATAGTTGTCGCCGCTGGAGGAGGGAATGAAATGGCTCCCTCCTCAAACAACTTTGCCGACCTATGCCCTAGGTTAACTGCTTTACTGCAGGGTGGCTGAACGCACAGGGCACAAACGAGCTTGATAAACCCAGTAGCATTCAGATCTGGTTGCTACTCTGATTATTGCACCAGTGGATCTGTGTACAGTTTGTAAGACTCTCATGCTTGTACAGTAAAGTCCAAATAATTTCACTGAACCAGATGCCAGGGGCAGGAGAAACAAGGCTGTTTAGAGGGGGCTTATTCATGAAAGTCCGAACAGTTGCATAAGATCAGAATTTGCAATCATTCCCAACTTCTTGATCTTTGCGTATTCACCGAACCCTGCGATGTGGCAAATTCACCACCAATTCAGATGTTTATGATGGTCGTGAACTTATAGAGCTCTTTACATCACTTTGCGTGCGTGTACGCCTGCCTGCTCAGGTAATTAGGCTATTCATCAAACATTGGAGTCTGTTGAAGTAGGGAGTTCACCAGTTTTACTTCGCCGGATCAAAGTCACAAATTAGAAGGATGACGTCAGGGTTCCTTCTGTCTGGCCGACTACTCCGCAAGAAACGTCTGATGCCATTCACTTCTTTGCTATGGGAATGTGCTGCTTAGTGAATGAGTAGAGAATATGATTATCGGACCATAGCGACCCCTAATTTACTTCAACGGTCAAATTCTTTCTTTGATAATTAAGCCCCTTTAAAATGTCACTCAGGGCAATAGTTTGGGAATTCCCACTGCCCCCTCCATCCTCCCATTCAGCATTCCCCAGCAGCTCATGTTTGCTGCAAGGCAGGTGGATTGTAGCAGGTAGGTTGGGGTAGAGGCTAGGGAACTGTGAGGGAGCTGCATCTAAGACATTTGTTACCAGGGACACCTGCTCCTAGAAATGGGTCTGTAAAGGAAGTGGAATCATAAGAAGTCATATGACTTCCTGTTTCAATCAGATTAGGGGGGTTATTCACTAAGGTACGAATCCGACTGTTGAATTCACAAACAGTGGATTCCCATAGCAAATCCACTACAATTTCTCCGTTGTAAAGTTGCGCCAATTTTTTATAGTTAAGATTGCAACAATTTTCCCATAATAAAGTCACAGCCTATTGCGACTGTCTTTATCTGGCGAATTCGCACCTATATGCAACAATTCAGACTTTAGTGAATAACCCCCCTTGATCTTGCATTTCACGTCTGAATACTTCTGTATAATGATACCTATGCTTAATTCTGCATTAAAGGGAAACTATAGTGGTAAACCATACTTATATGATCGATCTAGCAGAAGTACACCCACTACTAGTATTAGATCAGTGTTCATCTGACGATCCTCGGAGGAAGAAGCATACCTGCCAGGCACAAGTGCTATGCACAGGTAAAGAAGTGGTGTTTGGTAGCATGGAATTTGTAAGGAATGTCACTCATCAACTTCAACATTTTTATAAGTGTGCCCCATTTACCCATCTGAGTTTGAGACCCCTAGTCTATAACTGGTACCAGGTACCTCACTTATAATTTATTATCAATTCTACCCTGGACTTCATCTGCATGGAGTTTGTATCTTCTATAATTTATCATCTGTCTTGTCTTTTACTTTTTTTAAATAAAGTGAGTTAAAAACTCAGTGGAGGGTCGTAAATGTTGGTCCAAGTTTGCCATTAAGAAAAGCATTGTTGTAAAACATTAGTTTAAAGATGTCTTCCCCCTTTAATGGGATATGTCACTGACATACAGCTGTCCTTGTGCTGAGACCAAGGTTTAATATATAACCAAGGTTGTATCTGAAGAATAGTTCCAGAAATTTTATACACAGCGGAACACATCAAAATGCCACATGTACCACTGCACTATGTGCTTCCATGAAAAATAATTTGCCTGAGCGCAGCTCAGTCTTGCAGGAATCTGGGCCAAATTGTGAGATTGCATTTATAATCATATCCATAAAACAGACAGGGATACAGAATTTTTCAAAACAAAGAAGTGGAAGCTTTCTTGTGATCAACCGCAAACACATACCTCTCTAATTCCCCCCCCCCCCCCCATACACACACAAGAGCATGACTTTTTAAAAAGTCAATTTGTATGGATTTAATTAGTACAAATGATGAGAGGTTGAGTGTCAAAGAAGATTAAGTTCAGAGGTAGACAGAGAATCACGAGTAATGATCAGTCTTGGGCATAACTACGTGTTATATCTTGACTCTATCTATAGAGATGCTGTTAGTGCCGAACAAAGCCACCACTATAATATATATTTGCCTGAAAGTTTACATTTTCACAAGAGGAAAGACCACAATTAAATTTTAAAAATCACAAGTAATACAGAACACCAAGTTAAGTTAAGTTACCAGGTCCCACCCACAATGATGTGGCACCTAGATTCATAGCAATCCATATCATTATTGCTTTACGCCTTGCCCAGAGCACAAGCAGAGGGGAGGGACTGAAATCACAAAATGAATTCTATGTACTCATGTCTATATTTTATCCTTAAGCAGCTATTTATTTTATTTTGTATTCTTTTTAATAACACCTATAAGCTAATAAACTAACACTTTATATTACTGCACTTGTTACCCTCCTCTCTGCTTTTGTAAGTCTTGTTTTAGATTGTAAGCTCTATGGGCCAGGGACCTCCATCAATTGTTTCGTGGTTTTATGGTTGTAATTTACTTCACTTGTTCTTTGTTGAGTGCTTTCCCATGTCTGTATTATAATTGTATTGTTGGAATGTACTCACTGTGTAACCTAGTGGTGTTATATAATAAATATATACATACATACATGTACTGCTTGCCCTTACTGACATATAAAGACTGATTTCTGGAGATGGGTTAGTTAAAATAATGGTTGAGTCCGGTCTAAGAAAGGCTAACCCACAGAGAGGCATTCTTTCTTTAGTGTCCCTTTAACATTTTCTACCCATTTATTTATCAAGAATTGGCCCCATTTGTTTATTATATTGTTAAAAGTCATTGAGCTTAGATCAGTTAATGACTATATTCACATTCAGCCCTGGCTGATTTTTAGGTAAACTCGAAAAATAGTATCCATTGTTTACTATGGGGTAATCCACACAGTCTGTTTATGTTGCACCATAGACAAAAATGAGCCTAATTAAAAACAACTCTGCTACAAAACAGCCAGTGTGGCCCTGGCCTAATACTTTCAAAGATTAAAAAGAAAATACTAAAACACACAGCTCTGTTTGTAATGCTTGTTTTGGCCTTTTGCACTGGTCCCTAGATTTGCAGAGCAATAACAGTCTACACAGTGGGCATCAACATTGCAATATAGACCAGATTGGCTCCACAGAACAAAACAGAGAGGAGGTTGCAGATGGAGGAGATTCCATGATATCGCATGAAGCGCTGGCGCAAGATTCGATATTTAGGATCCTTTTCCTTCAGCAGCTGGTATTCTTCCTTGTTGGCGCTCAGTCCCACTCCATTTCCCAGGCCATGTTCTTTCTCTATGGCATACATTTTAAACATGGTCTTGGAGGTTACCGGTGAGAACCAACGAGCGTTTAGTGCACACAAGACAAGGGTTGTGAAGAAGAGAGTAATCTGCCGGGGAAATGGAAAAGACAAAAAGGAGGATAAGTAGACAGAAGGCACTGCTGGAGAGTAAGGAGGAGAGTAGTAAGAATGATAGACAGTTGGTATGTGAGAATCAAGGCAAAGTTGAGACAAGTTGAGTATAGGTGATACATTTTATTGATTAACTAAATTGATGGTAAATGCAAGCTTTTGAGAATACTCATCTTGTTTCTGCTTATGTCTATGGCTAGCACGGTGCTACATTCTTCTGCCTCTGTCAAGGCAAAAGTTAAAACCAGGATACTAATCATTAGACATGGAGAAGAACAGGAATGGAAGAAAGAAAGAATTTTGAAAAAATAAAAAAAATGCTTCAAACAGAAAGCAGTGCTGCAGTAAGAATCACTATGTCTATGTGTAAATCACCTGTACACTCTCGCCAAATGACAGCAACTCCCTGGGGTGGTAAGCCGCATACACAGCTAGGTTGATGAAGGAGAAGCCAAGGACGATATGGTTGTAAAAAGGGAACTGTTTACTCTGCACTAAACCAAAGGTGTGTCGAGGCAGTCCCCTAATTAGCACAAACCCTGGTAGGAGACACAACATGGACATTTTAACAGAAGGCAGAAACAATTTGATTTCATTGTCTTATATATTAAGCCTACAGCTCTTTCACTGTTGCAGCACCATCTATTGCAGCACTGGTGAACCTATAGCACTCGTGTCAGAACTGGCATTCAGAGCCCTCTCTGTGGGCATGCAAGCTATCGCCTCTGCTGGTATCCTCGATTCCCCCAGAAAGTGAGCATTTCTTCAATGTAGCCGCGAACCTGACCTGACAGTTTTCAGGTCGGATCCACGGCCTACACTGATGAAGCGCTCGCTAGCTGAAAGGATAGCCGCGGCAGAGCTCTTCCCCTATGTAGGTGAAATGATGTCACTCATCAGTGCTTGCACTTCGGGGGAAGGCCCTGGTGAGTGATGTCACTTTTTGGCAAAAGTTTGTCACCACTGATCTATTGTAAGGACAACCAGCAGTCCTTAGGAAAGCTGGAACTTTTAGTTCATCAACAGTCAGAGAGCCACAGATTTAAAATCTTATATGAGATTATAACCAATTACCTGCTACAAATGTCATCCAGCACTGCATACCCCATGATGCAGACAGCACAAGAAGGTGAACAATCTTCACAAGGTTCCCAGGGTCTCCCTCAGTCACCATCCTGCTAATCAAATAATCCGCAAGTCGTTAGACTATAAATACCAGTCAAAAGCATAAAGTAGCTATTTAAGGATAAAATCATTGAAAGTGCTTGAGGAGGTAGTTTTGAAAGTGCAGAGGGAATATTCCTGGCGGAGATAAAGGAATATAGAATTCAAGATATATGGGGTAGCAAGAGAAAAGTGTTTAAAATGAGAAAGTGCAGTAATGGTGTGCGGCGTGCAAAGGCGATTGCTTTGCGAGGAAAGGAATTGACGACAAGGTATATAGGGGTACACAAGTGAAAAAATGTAGGGAGGGACAACAAAATTACACTGACTCCTACATTTCTTACTGCTCCTTTAACACCACCTACAGCACCTTTATATGCATTGTAATGTCAGAAAAAAACACACACACATAAAAATTAAAGTCAGGAGTTAACTTCAGGAAAACCTTCAAGTAGTGTCTAGAATTGACGGCTACGGAAATCTAAATTCTTCGTTTTTTTTGTGTTTACCAAAGACTTAAGCAAAGAGTGTTGCAATTGTTGTGTCACACATTAAACAGATCATTGGAATTATCAGTGTAAGGTACACTTACACTTACAATTCCCCTACAATTCACTACAAAACTCCATGTAATTCTTTCAATTTTTTTCTATTTAACTGCACTGAAATTAATGACATTGCCTGAAAATTGAGCTTTTATTTTTTCAAAGCTGCAAGACATATCTAGCATAATGCTGCGCCTTGCTTCAGAGCTGCTGCTACAGTGTAGGGAGGGAGCTGGATTATGCTGAGTCACCCTCTCATGTATAAACAAAACAACAGAAAAGATATGGTCAAATAGCTGCACAAAACTATCACCATATTTGTGATGTGTGTGTTTGTCTCGTCTGTGTGATTGGTTAATTGTAAGTGTGCCGGATTGCACTGACCAGTTTACTGTCCATTTATGGTAGAGTCTGGGTAACATATCAGCAGTGGCAATGCCTTCCAGGTATTTAAATGTGCAACAACCAATAAGCAGTTATAATTATCAGCTCTATTGTCAATTAAACAATGAGCCAAGAAACACTAGTCTGGCAGCAATGAGTTTACGGGCACAAGCAAACTTCATCCCTGTTAACACTGGACAGCATAGACATTATCAGTTTATGGCATGTATTTAGATTAGCAAAGGTACAGTGAAACAGTTGCATATATGTATGTAGTCATCAGTAATTATTCAATAATTCCTAAATCAGCAAGATTCCAAGAAAATTACCCAGCATACAAAGATTTAATACATTAAGGCTGATGGCATAATCTGTGTTGTATCATGGTTGTCTTTCCAACAATCTGTATTAACTAGTACCGAAGCAGAACCACCTATAAATATGGTCACAGGGGTGAAGCCACTGTAAAAGAGAAGCCAATGGGAGGAGGAGCCAGATGTCTAGGGCCTTCCTGAATAAAGGGTGAATTCACCTGTCAAATTCACCACGGTACAATTCGAGTCGCATCTCCAAAGTGATCACAAATTCACTTCTCCTTATTGACTAAGCAACAAATTGACTTGTCGAACAAGCAGACAGCGGTGATCACTGTCAGGTGCACTGTGTGGCGTAGTCAGTTGGACAGAAGTAGAACGCGGAGCCCTAAATGCCATTCTGATGTGGCGAATTCAAACAGGCAAATTAGGAGCAGTACACCTAGTTGCATTCACTCCTTCGACGCACTCCGCCGCTTAGTCAATAGTAGAACTACCTGTTCATGCGCATACACAGTGATTCGAAGTGCACCTGTGAGATTGTGTATATCGTAGTCACCTGATTGCATAGAATAAGCAAACATGGGGATGTGGCAAAAAGATACAAATTCAGAGCTTTACGTGAATATTCAGCCTTTAGTCAATAAGCCCCTCTGCCTCATGTAGTACAGTATATATATATTGTGTTCATGAAAATGCAGGGAGTCCTCCAGCCATAAGCCTGCAGTCACTGTGCCAGCCTTTCGTGCATCTTTCACAGCATATTATTTTCTAGAGATTTTATAAATTCAGGTTTGGAAAACAAAACATTATTTTGTGTACTAGAGCTCCAATTTTTTTTTTTTTTTAATAAAAGCTCATCACTAAAAGATAAAATACATTTTTGAATTGAAATTTTGCCAGAAGCAGTTTGTCACTCCACCACTTGACCTGATGATATTATAGCAGACTGATATTATTTATCAAGATTCCCTTTTGTGGTGAAATCACATATTATGTAAGTAAATATCCCCACCACAGCCTTTTAGAATAATAATAATAATGTTCCAAGTGATTTTTGTAAACAGAAGTATATGGCACATATAACTTGCCCTTTAATATGTAAAGATCTGTAAGTGCATGGCTGACAGACTGAATGCAAGCAGCATTGTACTCTGTAAACTCCACATGCCTATTATGCGATCACTGACGAACTCCTCACCTACCCGACTCTAAAGCCTCCCTCTCTCCGCCAGCCGCTTGCGCTACTGCTATCTACTTCCGCATCCATTCCATACCAGTGCACCGCTCCTCCAATCACGTTGCGAATTCCAAAGGAGGCGTGGCTCGATGAAGCAGTTTCAGTCCAATCAATGTTGTCGGATATAAAAATCGGTTTGCTGATAGTGGCAGAGTATTACCATAGATACTAATCCTACCCCAAGGTTCGGAAGTCAGATGAGTCCAAAGTGAGGCTTGGCAGCTGTGGAGCGCATTGTGTGAAGAGTAGATTATCAACAGTTTCATGCTTTGTAACTTCTTAAAGGACATGTAACACCTCCTTTTTTTTTTGTTTTTTTAAAGGAACAGTTTAGGCACCAACAGTTATTGGCTGTCTGTTTGACACTGTTAAATAAAAGTTAAATAAATGCTTTCTGTC
>WMED01025631.1:0-10979 GCA_019650415.1 Pipa parva
TCATTACATTTCTGCACTGAAAATTTTAGACAAAACTATATTATTTCAAAAGGGTGCTTTTTGGACAGAGGCAAAAAAGATCAAAAACGAAGCAAAAGAACCAAAAACCAAAAACAAAAATTAAAACAAAAATTAAAAATCAGATGAAAATATTTAGAATGAAAAGATTGATTTGTCAAATATAAATAAAACAGTAAATAAAAAAAGAATTTTCAGTGTCTTTTTAAATATTTGAAATATCAATTCTAAATATAGAATACATTTTTCTGAAATATTTTAGTTTGAATTACTGCCTATTATTTAGCAACTATACCATCTCCTTGGTAATCCTTTACCCAGAAAGTAAAGCTTAAAGAATGTTACAAATGTTGCATGTCCTCGTACAGAGGAAGGTCACCTATGGTAGTGCCTTTTTAAGCACAGGCGTGTGTAATATACCCTTTAATATATGCTGTACCCAAAGTGATGGTAACTTTGACTTCTTTCAAAGACAAGTTATCTGTAGTTCAAGTGCATTGCTGTAGACTCGTTCAATTACTCACTCGTGCATCTGTATGCTCTATGCACTGCTGTAAGATATGTAATTCTGAATAAATGTAATGTTCAATCGTGTGCATAATACATTATCCTTGCTTCATAGCCCAGATCTAATCCTAAAGATTGTGGATTTTTATGTAGAGGGTTTATAAATGTCCTGCGTGAGAGATACAAAATGCTACCCTTAAAGCAGTAATGCCTGGTAAAGGAATATTAAAGTATAGACCAAAAAGGAGCTATTTTAGGTAAGATGACTACTGATTAATTCTTTTCAGTCTACTGGCAAGCCTTTTGGACTCCACCTTTGGTACATATAAGAAAATAATTTATCTAAAGTGCAAAATAGCAATAATGTGTTTGCCCATATGTGCACCAATGGTGAAGTGCAAGAGTTCTTCCAGTATCTACCAATGATTGTTTAGAGAAGAGTTAAATGTACAATCAATGGGCACCAGGTTCTGCAGTACACTGCTTCATAAGTACAGTTTAGCCACTTAAGATAAAACCTAGACTTAGGCTAGACTTTAGTTCCCCTTCAATTGTCCAGCCAGCAGGTATGTCAGTTGTGCAAGGACATGACATCAGTCATGACACAGCTGGGTTGCTGCACTCTGGCTTGCAAATAACACCACAAAAAAGTCCCAAATCCATCCTTACATTGCTCTTCTGCTGCACAAAATAAGGGGCCCCATGCCAAATTGAGTTACTCCACTACAGGTGTTCTTGGTTCAATGAGAGGAAAGCTACAATTGAAACTGTTCTTGTTGGCACCCAGCTAGGAGAGCAAATAAAACCTACCTCAATACTATTACCAAACTGCTAATTTTCAAATACATGGACTAGTAATTTAGTCTGTTGTTCCAAAGAATAAAATGGTAGAAAAATCCTGAAGGACAAATTAAATGTAAGTCTTCTCCATAATCATCATCCCTCTAGTTAAATGCTTATGTGTTTGATGTTCCCAGTTGGGAATCTTTCACTGCATAATTTCCTTTATTCTGCTTTCTTTTTTTTTTTTTTTTTTTTACTTCCATTTCAATTGTTTCCTTAGGTAATCGACTGTCAATATGCAGTTTGATCTCAGTAGGTTCCATATGTGCTGGGAGCATTGTTTTAAATTATGGTTCTAACCTCTCAGGAGAAAATTCACCAGGAAACAATATTTTATGAAATTCAATACAAGGTTATCTATCAGCAAATAAGTAAATAAACCACCAGGGATGTGCATAGACATAATAGTACATTATGATTTTGCCTGTCTATCTATAATCTATAAAATTCAAGAAATGTGTAAAATGTAATTAACGTGCAATATAGCAAAACATACTTTAAAATGCATTGAATATAGCTAGTGTTTTTGATTAATTCTGTTTGTCCAACTGTAATAAATATTTGAGTCACAGAGTGAATAACTGACATCTTGTCATGCAACTTTGCTGCCTTTTTGAGAAATTAATAGAATCTAATTTTATTTTATTTTTTAAGGAAATTATGTCAAACCCCCAATAAATAACAATGTTAACCAATGCCTGCCTAGGGAAGAAAAGGTGTTGGGCTGACTTGTAGAAATATGCACCAAAGTCAATGAATATTACAGATGAGTCAGAAATGTGTGAATGTGTAACCGCAAATGTCATATAGAAGAATGTAATTCACTTTCACGCAAAGTAGTTGGACTTACTGAGTCAGCTGAAATAATTTGCACCAGCTTTGTAGTATGAAATGAGCCTACTTAAGCCTACTGATAAACTTTATTAACAAGTGTAGGAAAAATCTTATTTACTAAACACTGTTGGATGTTGATTATTATCTCTTATGTGTTTGGGTTAGTATTTATCCATTTTAATTAGTGCTCAGATGTCTTGACCATCTGATCATAATGCCAGGTTCATTCAAAATGACTTGGTGGACAAGCTAGACAAAGGTTAAAGGCACTGATATCTAAGCTGCATAGCCACTTTCTACATGCAGATGCTTAAAGTAACAGTCTTCACTCATTCCATGTATTATTGAGCTCTCTAATAAAGGAGACCATAAAAGACCACAAGATGCTCATTAGGTTCATTGAACCATGCCTTTCGCTCCTGCATGACTAACTGAAAAGTGACTATAATCTGCTGATGAATACAATTAGATGAGGCAGATATGTTACATTAGCTTTAATGAGTTGCAGAAGGTCATTTGGTTAAAGGAGGCACCATGCAAAGGTCATGGTTCAAAATGTAAAATCTGTGACAGACATTCTCAAAGGGTATTGAGAGGTACTGGAAAAATAGGAATCTTGGAAATGTGTTTCTCTTTTTATATAATAACTGTTTTTAACTGTAATGATTTTATTTTGGATCCTGCATAAAATGGATAATTCCCTCCCATGTTGTCGTCTTTTCCTTTCTCACACCTGCATATTTTTCTTGGTACTCATCCACATTTCTTTCTCTCTGAAAAATCATTCGCTCTGGTTTGTCTCACACTGAGCATAATAGCTTTAAATAATGCGACTTGTACAAAATTTCATGTTGCTTCCTGTACCTCTATGTTTGCTTGAGAATATTAGTTTATATCCTGGAAAAATTTGAACATTTTACAGCTAAACAGCATTAAAATGATGCTTGAAGGCCCTTACTTGAGATTAACTTTAAAGAATTGTTGGATGTTGCTATATTTTAGGATACAGTGAAACAAATAATCCCTTGCTTTCTCTCTCGCTATATAAATCTCTCTCTCTCTCTCTCTCTCTCTCTCTCTCTCTCTCTATATATATATATATTAGAATAAGACCAGCTATGGGCTGGATAGCTCTGAATATGCACAGTCCCTTTCACTCTAACCACATTTGCTATGAGACAGTTGGGGAATAACATGGAGGTGGAGGGGGTGTGGCTTGTATATCCTGTACTTATGGGGATGGTACAAGTGAAATGGAATTGACTAGGTAGAGGAAGTTTACACAAAATATAATTCCTGCCAACTGCTTAAAGGGTAAAAATTAAGGGTTGACACGCATTTAATCCTTGATCTATAACCACCTTTACATACCCTTTAAGATTAAGCAAAAAAAACACTGTATTAAATCACATCATACCATTCACCAACGTTTTGGTTCTTATTAAATTAAGGCAGAAGTGGTCTTCCTGGAAGAGTTGCTCCTAAAAATCTATTCCCCCCTGTGGAAACAAAGGCAAGAGACTTAGTTGTGCACAGAAACACAATGACTGGAGTGCTGCAGGGGCAAGTGCTCTTCCCTGATGGGTTTCTAAATATTGGCTCAAACAACTGGCTGTTTATTCATAGAACATTTGAAGACCACTACATGGATGAACGTCTGCATCCAACAGTAAAGGAATATGGAGGAGCCTAGCATGTTTGGGTTTCCATGAATTAATTAAAATTGATGGAATACTCAGTGCTTAAGAATAAATCATATTATCATCTATAAAGTGTCTAATTGGCCCCTTTTTCACACAGCAGCAGGACAACGACCTCAAACACACAGACAATCACATAATGAACATATCCTCAATGGAAAGGACTTCTGAAGCAGATGGTATGGTCCCGCAGTAAGGTGAACAGGCAGTTGTTAATTCAGGGATGTTTTTAACATATGCTGTTTGCAGAACTTAAGCAACTACAAACTAATTGCATGCAAAATTAATTTTTACAACTGTCCACATTTTCTCATCAGCTCCCGAAACCTTATTTCTTAAAGCCTTAACCTCAACATTACAGGCTGTGTTGATTTGCTGGCAGATAGAAGCAAGCAACACTATGACAATGAATAAATGTAATCCTTAGATCATGTTTAACAGTACTTCATTATATATATACTTGGTGATACCATTTTTATTGGACTAACAGTCGTTTTAAGTAGACGAGCTTTCAAGAGATACCCTCTCTTCCTTAGGTCAAAAGCAATAGTAATGATAATGATAAATAATAAAGTATTAATAATAAAAATATTGCTTTTGACATGAGGAAGAGAGAATATTTCTTAAAAGCTTGTCTATTTAAAACAATTGTTAGTCTATTTAAACACGACCACTCTATCTTAACTTATATATAAATGAGTATTGCAATACTTATTGATACCTTTTTTTTATGGACTAACAGTCCGTTTATATAGACAAGCTTTCAAGAGGTCTGTCCTCCCTTTATCAGAGACTTGAGAATTGAGAAAGGGAGGACAGACCTCTTGAAAGTTTGACTATATAAACTGACTGTTAGTCCTGTAAAAAAAAGTATCACCAAGTATTGAAAAACTCATATTTTATTTATAGAAATTAAGATAGAGTAGTCGTGTTAGTCCACAGATACAAAAGAATGAGTATTACAATATTTGGTGATACCTTTTTTATTGGACTAATATATATACATATAATCTCAGAGGGGTTGCCATTACAAAAAATCCTGTAAAGAGAGAAAGCACATACCACTACACTATTAAATATGCATAGCAGTGGTAGTAGATAGTTCAACAAGTATTAAATAGAATTCATTAAGGATAGGATAAACTTCCATTGCTCTGACCCTATAAATTTCAATTTGGTAACTACAAACGGATATGAGTTAACTGTACTTTGTTGTAATGAACACATTTCTTGTAATGTACTCTTATTAATAGCACATTATGATATCAGAATTTGTTGTGTATGAAATTACTGAGAGCGTTGCTACTTGTATTCAGCTTTTGCATCCACACAGACTACATCTGCCACTCAGGAGCAGTTAGTCAGCAAGCTGATACTGCTGTTGCTTCCACTTACTAGTCTTTTATTTTGGTTTTACAAGTGCTGCTGCGCCCACTTAATAAAACGAATCAAAAGGAACCAGTAGGGAAAAATGGAATTTTTAGAAACAATTTTATTTATTATAGAACA
The DNA here is from genome assembly GCA_019650415.1 of Pipa parva. Taxonomy (NCBI): domain Eukaryota; kingdom Metazoa; phylum Chordata; class Amphibia; order Anura; family Pipidae; genus Pipa; species Pipa parva. The sequence continues at coordinate 5,412 of WMED01025631.1, forward strand.
GTGGTGTAGATAAACATTATTTAGAAGGATCTTCCTCCCTTGCTCAGGTGATTTATTAAAGGGAGAAATACAACAACATATTTCATATACATGCCAGTACTCTTTAGCTAAATGTAATCTGTTTGGCATTGCCTAATGATTCATTTTGCTAACTGAATGAGTAATTCAAATAACATATGTAGTATACTGGTAAATTCACATTCCTCATTTTTCATTAACCAATACTACTGCCTATAGTTTGTATTGCATTATATTATCTCTTTCTCCCCACTAGTTGTGTATCTATTAGAATTGCGTGGAGTGTTCTAGAAACTTCTTGGCCTAGCTAAAACCTGCCCAGTAAACTGAGGATCCAACCAGGTTCTATCTGAAAGTTAATATAAGGGCAATGTTTGGGTGTGTCCCTTGTCTTTTGCTGGAGAGTGCTACATTAGCAGTACTCTGCCTCCACTATGTCTGGTGGAGGGTAACACAGGGAGCTCAGGATAGTACTGCCTAATGTTAGCTGACCTTATGGAGTGAGAGTGACAGGATAGGGACTATTTACCTGGGTAGCAATTGACCCCACCAGGAGTATAGTGGCCTTGGGGGCCTAGTGTTTGCCTGACCACATGTTGGGGTACACAGGATATTTTCTAGGATAGGCGTAGGGAATAGGGCCTCATCAGAAGAAGGTATCCCTGAGGAGTCCAACCCATGGTTAATTTGGGGCCTGCTATATCATGCATCACCTCTGAGGATCTGTGTATATCTCTGAGGGTTGTGGACTGCCTGGTGGTAACTATAACATACTCTATGTTATCATCCCTGTGTGTGCTTTAAGTATTAATATGTGGCCTGTTGTAATGTGGCCTAATGTATTATATGCTGATGTATGTTCTCTAAAATGCCCAAATACAGTATGTCTCTGTATAAAGGGGAACATGTGTATTTAATATTTGCTATATTGCTATGCTGCTGTTCCTTTAAATAAATGTTTGATGGTTTCAATAAGAATTACTGGCGCCCTGTATATTTATTATGATTCTACAAATGTATACCACCCCAGTACGTAAGTGGGGTCTATCCCCTGCGATATGGGTAATTTAGCTAAGGCTCATGGGAAATGTAGGCGGATTGGGGCATTTTAGTACATAAAGCCAGCTATCACGTTACACACATTATAGCTATAAATATATAGCTTTATTTGCATAAATAAGCAATAGTTTTAAACATGCCCATGCTAATAGCATCTGTTATTAAAGTGCACCTGTCACCTTAAAACTAATACAAAATTAGGTTCTACTAATGAAATAAATGTTTTGTAAATATATGTACATATAAAATAAATAAATAAATAACGGTACCTTTATACAGCTTTTCTTTATGTCATCTTCCCTGTCAGCCCGACTTTTCTTTCTGGAGTTTGGTTGGGTGGGGCTCAATGATGATTGACATTATAGCTCCTCCAATCAGATCCCTGCTAGATCAGAGTGGCCCATGCATCAGAATGGCCTATGCATGGATAGGTTACTGATTATCCACGGTTTCATAACCCTATGCACAGATTGCTTAAATATTTTGAATAGGGGGACTCCGATCTATTGTGCCCCAACACTCCAGTCCCACTATGGCATTCTTCCTGAGAGATATTTGAATTTTATGTATATACTGATACTATAACTGGCATGTGGTACTGTATTATTGTATGGTGGTGAGTTGGAAACATAAACTACCTTGGAATTCTCCAAGTCTATTGTGAGGCAGAACAGGTAGTGTGACAACCCCCAAACAGAAACAGCTTACACAGCAATAAACTGACCAGACCAGACAAGCAGAGGTCAGGCACACAGACTAGTTGCAAAGATCAGGAAACAGGTCAGGAAATGAGTCATTCAGTCAAACCCAAAGGTCAGGAAGCCAGATGAGGATGACAAGGGCAGACAGACAGGGTTGGTACATGAGACCTAAACAGGATGATCCATATCAGAACCCTAAAAAGGAGAAACCAACTTATTTACTAGGCTTAATTGTAGAAATGTAGTCACAAAGTGTGCCAAGTTGACTACCTGCTGTGTAAACCAGTAACAACAACAGGATCACCGTGACAGAAACAGACCCAGAGCAAAACACACATGTAGTGAATAGCTTTTACAACTTTTATATTTTAACGGAGATTTTTTTTTTTTTTCAATACCAGTGAAACCTCTCATAAGCAAAATAGATTAATTTCCATTAGTACTAGTGTCCCCCTATATCTTTAAATTCAGTACCATCTAGTGTGTTTTATTTTACAAAGCTAATACTGAATGCTGTCATGTTGTGATTGCTACAGCTTAACACACTCCTTGACCTGAATATTTAGTACTGTGTAGGTTCTGTGTAGGTTCTCTTGGACAAGCCCATCAGAGCAGATCATTCCTAGCTGCATTCTATTTACCTTCTATTTACAAATTTTATATCTTGCAATATACCAAAATCAATAAACACATTACAATATATTTTCTTTTCCTAAGGAGCTAGTTTAGTTCCACTTTGAGTTAGTGACTTCACTGGTTTTGACTGCTTTACTACCAGTATTTACTCTCAAGCTATCAGTAGATTTCAGCTTGCTCCATTCTCAGGCCGCTGTGTTTTTAACCAGTTTCATTGAAGATCTTAACATAAGGTAATATAATAAAGAGTGTTTCCACAGTGAAACAATGAATCCATAAATAAAAAAGGAATATGTATAGCTATTTCAATCTTCAGTTTGTTAAACTGGTGTTCAGTTTCCCCATCAAGTCTAACAAACAAAGTGCATGGCATTATGATCTCATGTTGTTGTAAGGGGTAACAAACCTGTGCAAGTGTATCCTAAACCTGGGGCATAAAGAGGATACAAGAGAGTTGCAGATGTGAGTGATGTGGAGCACAAAAACTACTGTGATGCCTATGGGATATGAGCCTGGGTAGGAAGGTTTTGGGTTTGTTTCTCAAATAAATCTTATTTCCACACAATAGGGTGTGTGTACTGTATTTTTAATAACACAACACTCCCTCCTAGGAAAGAAATCCTGATATTAGCTATGAGATTCAGAGCCCTACAGACATTTCCCTTTCTGTTAAATACTAATATAAAATAGTAAGAAAGCTAGAGCATCTCTGAGACTCCTAGATATCTAGCAGAAAATCTCCTGGTTCCTCTTGCTGCACTACCAAAGAGCAATTTGAAGTGGAGTTTGAGAACAGGATATTCTACCCCATCAGACTAAGCAGGAAATCCAGATTCTAATGTCATTAACAAGCACTGCTGAAGCTGCACCACACCAGCACCATTAACAACAACTTAGTGTAATGTGCTCCTGAACAAAGCTGGTCAGCACTGCTACATTCTGACTGCTTCTTTATAACTGAACAAATCACGTAGGTAGGTCTTTTGGAATCTGTCTGTCAGTGGGGAGTATTTGGATGATTTTTTTTTGCCCTGGCTGTCATAGGCAAATCCAATGGGCTGGATAGGGTATGTCTGAATTTTGTTATTTTACACAATCCCTTGGGAAATATGCTGTTCTCTGCACTTGTGAATGGGAGACATGCTGTACACTTTGCACTAGTGGCTGGCTCTCTGCACCCTGTGCTGTGCTCACATCATTTGTTAGTGAGGGAATGTGCAAATATAAATGATATTTAAATTCTACTAGGTGTTCATTTCTGAAATATTGGTAAAATGTCATAACCAGATTTACTAAGGTATTCCACATTTATTCATTCTGTTACCCGGTTCAATAAGCCTTTCCAGGTGATATTTCTAAGAATCCCTGATGGGGAATATTTGTGAATTTCCACTCTTTTTGTAAGTAGCTCCTCAAATCATCAGTTTGCCAGCCTAAGTGGAATAGTAAATGTGACCGGCTGCATTTTGAGTATGTTTCCACTAAGGATTGTGGGTAATCAGGCAACAATTCATTATATAGGTAAGACTCATTTTTTGCCTCTAGTAAAAGAGGTCTAAAAAACTAGCTGATAAAAATACCCACACCACTCTCTTTTATTCCACTTTTCATTAATTTGCATGCTCTTTACAGGCACCATAGTGTTATCCTATCACAGAGTTTTGTCTCATTTTAGGAATTTATAGAATTCTCACTCTCCATCAAATTTTTTCGCAACCTTCTGCAAACTCACTCCCATTTTCTCCTGGCTACACTACTGAAGATTTTCCCTGCGTATTAATGACGTTTTCATACTTCTTTCATCACAGTCTGATAGACCTTTAAATCAAATAAAAAACATTCTACATGTGATACAATTCCTTACTAACGCCTCTTAAATCTGTTTCGTTATAGCGCCTAAACACTGAATTATTATATTCTGGAAATATTGTTTGTGCGGTAATAAAGAGTAATTTTTGAGAATGATATATTTGACAGCTGTCTGTTAGAATTTCCTTATACATAAATCATTTGGTCACTTGAGACAATACAAGCATACTTACCAGCTACCTTTACTGCTAGTTATTCATTATTCAACTTTACTTTAAAAGCTAATTTCACTTAGTCATTTCTATAGTTGCCCCTTTTCCCAAGGAGAGCTTCAGCATTCTTTAAAAGGGGATATTTATCAAAGTCAAAAAGGTTTTTTAAAGGCCTATTGCTTGAGGAACAGTCTTTATTTTATTATGTCGGTATTGCCTATTTAAAAATACTCTTTTTGCCATGTAAGAAATAAATTTTTTATGCATTTTTTTTATATCAAAAAGTTATTTTCGATTTTTAAAAATCCCAAAAATGCTTGATAAATAACCCCATTTAAATTTCTCTTTATCAAAAGAAATGGACCAGTAGAAAAACTGATACAAAAGCTGTGATTGCAGTAATACTTTCCGACCTTCAATACCTACTTACTAGTGCTTTCTCTGTTTTCCAGGTAGATTCCATGGGATCGCTTTAACGATTTATGAGGTTTCCATATTTGTTTTTTGCAATTAGTCTTTGTTTTTTCATTTTTTATGCTTCTTTTAAAATTATTTGACTTTGTTTTTCTCTAACTTTTTTGGTTTGTTTTGGTTCATCTGACCCTCAGCAACCAGAATATAAATCAAACTGAGTACTGATTTATTTTCTTTAGTCTTGATTTCTGTTGGGACTCTGTACTATATAGATCTTATAGTTTGTACTTAACTCGTTGGTTAGTATAAAAAAGGTATATGGGATATTTTTATTCTTTTGTGTTTAATATGTGGTTAAACAATGTAAGTCAGTAATACAGGGTTCTGGACACATATTAAAATTATATAGAAAAGAGGTTATGGGAAGCTGGAAACTGCCATTTAAATGTATTTTGTGTGTAATATTTAGGGAGAAATTTATTAAAAAGGTAATTTTTGACCAAAAAATTCAATTTAAAAAAATTTGAAAATTATCAAAAAATCAGAATCGAACTTTCTATATTGCAATATCAAATTTTTCCATCGAAATTATTGATATTATGGATTTTCCATAGAAATAAGCAAATTGAAAAGTTTCAATTGAATTTTTGATAAGGAGATATGGTTGGTAATTCACGATAGTGTGAAGTGAGGTACGGAGTCCTCGCCTCACTTCGCAC
>WMED01025632.1:0-10979 GCA_019650415.1 Pipa parva
TTTTGGTTAATATTTGTGTGTGAACTTTTTTTCTTTTTGTCATTCAGATATGTTCAGATATGTACTAGCCCATATGAGCCTGTGAAACTGTGGGGGGGGGGGAGGGGCCAATTTCCATAGGTGCCAGCAAGTTAAGTATATTACTCTGGCCCTCTAACACCATTCCAGTTTCTCATGTGGCCCCATGGGAAAATGAATTGCCCACCCCTGTTGTACATCATAGTATGCATGTACTTATGGTGCAGTGCCAGTCTCAAATTTGTCAGCTGTCTTCATGGACATCTATTTGTGACCTGACCATACCTCTAATGATGTCCCCCACCTGATGGACAACTCAACCATGAACTGTTTAAATCACAGGCTTCTGGGTTTCTCTCCCGCCTCATCCCCATTCATCATCTATTAAAAATAGTTAATTGAAAGTTCTGATGTGCCAGGATGGTTTATTCTATAAATGTGGTGGCTGGTGAAAAGAACTTGAATGAGAGAAGAAGTCATTTTCCAGTAGTCATAACACAGTGGTCACATTTCAATGCATACTATTTCAATTACTCATTTGTATTATTGGGGATTTCTTTGAAAAAATAATCTCAATCTCAGCAATTGTTTCTCTCAAGTTCCTTATGGCTGCAATAAAGGCAGCTATATCTAATCCCATCCTGCTTGCATCTGGAGAAGCAGAGAATTAAAAGATGCCACATCAATGTCAACAAAGGTCTTAATCAAGTTTGATTGCCCAGTCAGAATAATCAGTGTGAACTAATCTGATCAGAGTGTGATTGTTCTGAACAAAAGTCTCTGTTCCGATACAATAAGCAGTTGGTAAGTTAGTTCACACTGGCATTTTTATGTGCGGAGTATGATACACCGCACATAAAAACAAAATACGCTGCCAGTGTAATCTTTCGGACTTACCTGGTTCCAGACACACTAGCGTATGATATGCATACTCTGCATTTGGAACGTATACTGTTACATTTTGTGCTGGTATATTACGCTGCGAACAAAATGCGGCCAGATAGGAAGAGCCGAGAACACTGAGGAAGCGTTCACACTATTGCTGGTAAGTACAATAGAGAAATATGCCAGAGCATTTTTTTATTCTGTTTTTTTTTTTGCACACTAGCGTATTATGCGCATAATACGTTAGTGTGAAATGAGCCTAAAGCAAAATCTGCTGTAGAGGGAATAATATCCTTTGTTGTTAAAGAAAACCTTTGAAAAGCACAACAGAAATATTTATACATTATTTCTATAAGATGGGAAAAAAATTGTTGAAGGGACCTAGAATTTAATTCCAGGTGGGACACAATTCAAAGTGTATTTATGTGTATGTAGATGGTTCGGGGGGGTTATTCACCCAAGAGTGAATTTGCCTGTTGGAGCTAATCCACCATACATGACAAAAATTCTGTACTGTTGCAATGTTCTGCCTGTTCACTAAACTGCGTATTCAAGACTTCATGTGGCCTAAGGCCACAAAGTGATTTCTATGTGTAGTTAGGTGAACAGGAGCAGTGGCATATTTTAGCAAATCTGACCTAAATAGGTGTATTGTGGCGAAGTGATGTCATAGGTACATAGACACCATACTAATAACTTGCCTGTATTAATATAATATACTGTAGTTATTGTTGTCAAATAGTTGACAATTGATTTCTATGTTTATTTAAATGGTAGACTATTCATAATTAATGTTGCTACTTTCCTAAACCTTTGGGAAATGTCACCAGGAACCCTGCCATAACCCCCCTATTCATTACTTTTATCTGGAAAACTCAAATTGGCAAATTCACACTTTGATGCATGATTAAAACCCAGAGGCTTACAGTCCGAACAGTCGGGTAAGGATCTGAACTTCCATTCATTCGTCACTTCCCCATATTTTGGTATTCAGCAAACTCTTCAATGTGGCAAGTTTGTGACCAGTTTGAACACCTATGGTGGTCACTGACTTATGGTGCTTTATGCATCGCTTTGCATTTGCACGAACAGGTAATTAACCTATTCATCAAGCCTCAGAGCCTGTCGAAGTAGCAAATTCAGCAAGGCATACTATGTTGAATTTACCAGTTTTACATCACCAGATCAAAGTAGTGAATTAGGGGGTTGATGACAGAGCTGCTTTTGTCCAACTAACTACGCCACACTACTCAGTAAAACACGTCCAACGCTGTTTACTTTTTTGCTATGGGAATCCATTCCTTAGTGAATAAGGAGTAATGAATTCACCTACTCTGACTATCAGAGCATCATGACACATAGTGACGTAAATACACTTTGACAGTCAAATTCTCACTTACATAAATAAGTCCCCCTAAATTTTGCCACATTTGTGGTATATAGAGGTGTATATTTACACGGCTGGTGCAAGCTGGTGTAAGTGTTACATTGAGTGACAATTCACCACACACCAGAATATAAGAGTTTACAACAAGCAGTATAAAAAGTTTGGGTCCCTTTTATGATATTTTATAATTGGTGTTTATTGCTGTTATAATTATTGCTATTGTGTTTATTGTTATTATTTGAAAAAAAGTCATTGTCTAAAAACGAAACCAAACCGTAAACCAGTTAATGGACGTGGACGTGTTTTCCTTATATGATAAGAAATCCTTGCGTGAACTCGAGAGTGTAAATACCGGCAGCATCATGATACAAACCAATAAATTGTAAGATAGAGAGTTGTGTCTTTGGTTTCACTGTTGATGAGTCATGATATTAAAGCACAAGATATAAGATAATCCATGCTAAATTTAGCATCCACCAGATATGGCTGGAACTAAATATAGAGCAACATAGAAAAAGCTGAAACCACATCAGGCACTGCGCTATGCTCTTAAAATAATTAATTCATGTAGACTGGAAGGTTACTTTGCTGTGCTATTCAGTGTGGCTATGTAGCAAGCCAACATAGCAATGTTTTATTTATTTATTAGCACCTGGATTTTCATCCTGTATATGTTCATATTTACTTTAACAGCATAGCTTTCTTTAGTAAAAGTACCAGTTAAACAAACAGTAGCTCCGGCACTCCAAAATAGTAAAAGCATCCAAATTTTATTTTAGATAAAGTTAAAATCCAAGCATCAGCGAGAATAAAAGCAAAGCATGAAGCACCCTCTTATTATTAATTATTATTATTGTGGATTGAGCGATCCTCCATCTTTTTTTTGCTTTCAATAAAAGTACCAGTTTTTCATAGCACTTTCGAAAGGATTTTCAAAAAAAAATTTCTTTAAAAAATTTCCAAACTTGCAGTTTGTTTGTTTGTTTTTACAAATTTTTACAATTACATCTGCAATTCTTTTGATTGGAGAAGGTTTCATACATGCTTGCGCAACCGCATACATTTAAAAAAAATATATATCTTTCAACTAATCCCACACCTGGGGGCTAAAGATTGGATTATTATTAAAGGAACAGTGACACCAAAAGGTGAAAATGCTTTGAATACATTTCTATTGATTACTTATTCAATCTGTGCTTCAAAAAAAAAAAAAATCTAAATTTTGCCAATAAAGTAAAATATACGGCTATTTAGCTTTACGTATCAGGCTTTTGGGCTCAACTTCCTTAATTATTTATTTATTAATTATTAATTAATTATATATTATCCTAAGCATTATATAAAACAATGGGAGTGGGAGAGGTCTGTTTACCAACATAGGTATAAAGTATAAAAACAGACAGAAAGCAATTCACTTCATGAATCCAACTTAAAAGAACAGTAACACCAAAGACTGAAATGCATTTATAGTTACTATATATATATATATATATTCAAACTGTGATTACAAAAATCTTCTTCTTTGCACAAGGTATGATATAAATGAAAGCTTTGTATACCCCCATACAGACTGACGAGCTCAGAAGCTCTTAGTCCTAAAGAGAAGTCAAAACGCTGGGTCAATGTTTGATTAGACTCTATCCAATCAACACTTTCACTTGGCAGGAAGTAGATTTAAATCAATAGTTCTGTCCTTTCCATAGGTTCCCATGCCTTCTTGCTTGTATTTTAAGAAGTTGTTTACATATTGTTATGTCTATATCCTTTATGACTACCCATGTAATAACCTCACCTTAAACTGCATATATATATATATATATATATATATATATATATATATATATATATATATATATATGGGCAGTGCCGGCACTTAATAAAACATCTTTTATACACAAACAGAATAACATTGCTCTGTTTCCCAAAAGATCAGTCAGAGTAAATAGGCTTTAATATGAGTTGACAGCTTTGTTATATTTTCTGCAGGATGGCTTCTCAGCAAAGTGCTTTAAGAAAGCATTCATCATTTATTTATGGAGCTTTCATTAACCCCACAATGTCTAAAACATGCTCCAGAAATGAATCCACAAAGCCTCTTGAATCTCACATTTAATGCCAGGTCTGATGCTTCTAAAAAGTTAAATGCCAGCAGTGATCTTAAACAAAACCACCAAATGCATTATAAACCTGATAACATTCGTATGCGCCCATTCCTTCACCAGAAAAGTGATATGCTTTTTACCCTCTATGGAGTCAAACGCAATATCTATTCACTTTACAACTATGTACAAATACAAATGAGGCTTCTTGTTTATATATGTTTGTTTCTTTTTTAAATTGGAGTTCGTTAATTTAACTTGAGTCTACTGTGGAAATAATATACCTGGCAATGCGATAAATTGCATGACTGTATTGTAAGGCCAAAAGCACAGTATGCTTATTAAAGCAGGCATTCAAAACAATAAATGAGTGACCACAACAAAATGCCTGGGGACATTTCCAGAGATGTTTCACCATGACAAAACACCTCATATCCACTTTTACACAGTAAACTGTGTCTGAAAAGTCCCAAGGTTGAATACAATGAGATATGGCCTTTTCTATGTGCATCAAAGTTCCACAGCATTCTTTTTTTTAATCTTATTCACTAAATTGCATCACTTACATTTGTACAATCAAGTTGTCACATTGGAAATATTAGACCCATTGTCATTCTTGGAAAAAAAATATAGATTTATCAACCTGAGTGCAATGTGGACAATATGCGCAAGATGAAAGTGATCAAGGTATGGGAATTAGAAAATTCTCTTTTCAAATAGAGGACATATGGAATGTGTCCCTAAAAAAGAGGAGATATTAAAAAGTGGGATGGAATGACTTGAAAGAGTGTCTAATGGGGGGTGATAAGATGACACTATAAGTGTGCTTAGGCTGGTATTTATTAACTTACTATTTCTATAGTGCAAGGGTACCACAAAATATGAGGGTCTGTTCAATGAAGTGGTGAGGCTTTGCCATTAGGAGGAGCTGAGAAAAGTGCAAATCAGTGCTCACGGGTTAGATTGTAGAATTTCGAGAAAATACTGTAGGAGAAGTCCTGTGAAATCCCAAAAATTGATCACTATTACAAATAATGCCAGTCTGGGGCAGATACTTATTGGAAAGTGCAATGGCAGAATCTCTCTATACAACAAGGTGGAGTAATGAACCTTTGAGAAATCTGAATTACCCTTCTCTAGGGTATATTTTCTCCACTGGCTTCAGTCAAGTGGTCTGAAAGCCCTACAGTGATTCTTGGAGGTTTCCTACTTCTAACATCAATTTAACTAGAATCATTCCTTAGTGCTGGCTCCAATTACATCCCTATCTAAATGGGATTGGTTGGAGGAGACTGTTAAGGCTTTTGAACGCCTCAAGACGTATTTTTCCTACACACATTCTCCATCATTCTGTTCCCCATTCTTTTTGGAGGATGATACCTCTTCTGTCTCAAGCATTTTCAGCAGAGAAGTTTTACCCTTGTAGGCTTTTCTCCAAGAAGTTTTCTCTTGGAGGGGACTGTAAACTACTTGCTGCAAAATTAGCATTGGTGAGTTAGCACTATATTTTAGAAGGAACCATACATACAATTACTTTTTTCACAGACCACAAAAACCTGTAGTACTTTCAGTCTGCAAGTATCTGAACCCCAGACAAGCTTGATGGTCTATACTTTTTTGCTGTCACTTTTATGTCAGGCTACCATTCTGTAGAGAAGAACCATAGGACAGATGTCTTATTTTTTCTCATATGAAGCAGAAAAATGTCCTGGATCTCCAGTGTGCTATTATGCCAAATGAAACTCAATCTCCAAGAGATTCTACAAGGAAAAACTTTTTACCCAAATATCACCAAAGGTCAGTACTTCAATAGACCCACAACTTGCATGGCAGGTCATCCAGGAGAAAACCAAACCATGGAAATGATTTCTCTGTATTACTGGTGGCTGCCTTGGAGATCATCTGTAAAGGACTTTGTTCATGCCTGCACGGTATGTGCTCAGTTTAAAGTACCTCAAGGAAGAATAGTAGGTCTCCTACAGCCTATTCCTACTCCAAATAGAATCTGGTCTGACACTAACCCCAATTTGAGGGTTTTTTTCATCATCTCGATGTAGTTGACTGATTTTCCAAGATGGAAAATCATCCCTTTAAAATGGTTTCCAACAGCTCCATGCTTTGCCACAGATTTTCTTCAATGAGATCTTTTGGCTTCTTTGACTACCCAAGCATCTGCATAAAAATTTGCTCTGCCACTTTGGACATTAAAAAACAACTTTTATTTACCAGTTAAAAATACATAGTCAAAACAGACATGAAAAACGTTACAGTATGTAACTGTAAGATTGTAACGCACATATTGTCATGTCTTTTTTGTCTATAAAAGAAAACCTGCAATAAACTATGGTGCTTTTGGAAGCCATTTTAAAGGGATGAAATGTGACATTTTGAAAAATTATTTTTTTAATACCCATAGTGACCGAGTAAATTTTTATACTTTTAGACTATAAGATGAGCCTTGGGGAAGGCAGACTTTAGAGCACATGGATTTTGGGAATTGAAAAATAGTGGCGATAACTATATTACTACTGATTTTTTTTTTTACCATATTGTGGGTTGAGAGCCACATTTACTACAATTTTACAGTGTTTTACCCAAGTATCTGATCATGGAATCTATTTTCTCAGTTTTGGAGGACCTTATGTGGATTGTTGGGCATTTCTTTGGAATTCTTCTTTAGTTAACATTCCCAAACAAACAGCCAAAAAGATTTAATCAACCAGTTCTTAGAGCAATTCCTTTGCATGTACATTTCCACTCACCACAACATCTATGCTTAGCTTAAGAGTCTGACTCTATAGGGAGATCACCCTTTTCCATTGTGTATGGCTTCAACCTAGAAGGGACTTTGTCCATGCCTGCAGTGCATCATTTGGTTCAGGACTTTTCCTCTTTCTGGTCAGAGGAACAATCTAAACTATCCCAGTCTGTTATTAGGTTCAAATGTTGAGCTGATAATTACTGACAAGTTATTCCCTCCTTTTCTCTGGGAGATAGAGTCAGGTTATCCAATAATAACGGTGCTGTTATTTTCATGAAGTGAACTGATGCTACAGAGGAGTCATGTAAAGGTATGAATTTACAACTGTTTGCCACTTCTCCAACTCCATTTCTTCACAAAGAACATTCATTTTAGAAATGTGGTGAATACAAGACCAGTTTGACAGTTTACAGCAGTTGCAAAGTTACAGAGCGCTCCACGGCACTTCATATGCAATTGTGACCACAATTCACCTATTTATCAAGTGTCAGAGAGGGAATTTCCAAAAGGGTAGAGCTCAAATTCACTGATTAGACTTCACTCAATTAAAGTGGTGAATAAAAGCAATGCCGATAGAGTTACTTTTTTGCTTTAAGCCACCTTTTACTTAAAAGACAAAGAAAATATAGGGACCAATTAGCAACATGAGTTAGCAGTAGTCGTGCATAGAAAGGGACGTAAAAAAATGATGTTGCAATTTAGGCAACAATAATACGTTGACAATATTATTGATAAAACTGTGACAAACTGGTGAAATTGTTCATTGTTATGATCAATCCTGCCTATTAAAAGCATTTAGTCATTAGTAGAACAAAAGGTACAGTTAGATTCATATTGTGTCCTTTAAACAGAATCATGAAAAATGACGTTGTTTCACATTGCTTGGCCAAACTTGCGTCACTATGTGTCCGCTGCTGTTGGAATGAATGCTCCACACTATGAATTGAATAGCATCTGATGTTGTTAGCTTCTTTACCAAGGGAATGGATAGTTTAGTGAATAAGGAGAAGTACATTTCTGTCTGAGTGTAGTAATGCAAATGTAGACTTTGAAATATACCCCCCACCCACATAGTCAAACCAGACTATGGGAATTGTTTTTAAGTAAGTTGGCTACTGCCGGATGCTACACTGTTGACTGGCATCATTTCTATTTAATGCATCCATACAAAATTATTCATCCTCTTGGTTTAATTGTGTTGATCCTTTGGTCTAAAGCAGGGGTCTGGAACCTATGGCTCGTGTGCCAGATGTGGCTTTTTTATGGCTGCATCTGGCTCACAGGCAAATCTTTAATTAAAAAAAATAATAACGTTAAAAATACAAAACATGGGACTTCTGGGAGGTGGGACACCAGCATAGCTGTACTCCACCCAGGATCCAACAGCAGGAGCATGGGACCATCACCTGAAGCAGAGAGACAAACCACGCCAGAACACAGACACCGAGGAAAACACTGAGAGACACAGAACATCCAGATTCTCAGTCAAAGAAACAGACAGTGCCAGCCTCCCAGGGACCCATAAAGACCAGGATCCATACTCACAGGAGGCAGAGATCCTACTGGGCAGGCTACAGAGTGGCAACATTGAAGAAATATAGTACAGACAATGGGGAAACAGTAACTGTATATTGTATGGCTCTCACGGAATTACATTTTAAAATATGTGGTGTCCATGGGTCTCTCAGTCAAAAAGGTGGTCTAAAGGTGGATTCTACCTTTCAATGAAACAGCAGTTTCACAATATCACATATATCACCACCATGATTACCAACCAGTGAACTCTGAATTTTCTTTTTTACCTCACAGCTTGATAAATAGGCCTAAGTGTTTATTGTAAAAAAAAAATGTACAAAATCAAAACAGAATACAACAACAACTACTGTAGAAGAATAAACCAAACAAAATTGTTAAATTATGGTGAAACCTCAGGTTTAAATACATATGAGCACAAGGGATAACATCAAACACCTTTTCTAATGCTGTACAAGGCATTTCATTTTCTAGATATTCTAAAAGTAAAAAAATATATATTCTAAACAGAATTCTTGAAGAATTTTTGGTTGTTTTTTTGGGGGGAGAATTTAGGACCATAACTATCCTTTTTAAACATAGAGAGAAGATAAACGCTATGGTCACAAACATGAAGAAATATATTAATAAGTTCTGTTTGGAGGAACCAAAACCAGGAATGGGAAGAGTGGGACATTTAACCAATAAAAGTTAGAGGAATATCCCCATTTATTGCAGCATGTAAGGTATGCCACAACACAATGTGTTTGGGGGTGCAAGGTTGATATATTGCCACATATACTGCGCAATATAGTAATAGATCAATGGGAATTTCCACCGACTGAGTATTCTTCAGGGAATCTCATAATTTGGTGGCCACACAAGCCAATGTACTTAAATTAACTTAAACATACAGATCAAAATGGGTCCATCTTTTAAGGCAGTATTATACTCACACCCGAAGTATAGCTGTGTGCTCTGGACAAACAAGATAGACTCCAATATCCAAATAGTAATCAGGAAAACAATGTTCCAGCTCTTCTAGCTGGAAAAAAATATTTATTTTATTTCTTCAATTAAAAAGCTCCAATTGAAGTCTCCACCCACTGGTTTTGTAAGGTTAATTAACCCATATGTGTCATAGTAAATTCCTTAGCAGTGATTCAATATAAATATAATGTATATATACATATACTGTATATATGTATATATATATATATATATATATATATATATATATATATTGTGTACCATATATTCAATTATTCAATTAAGTCCTTTTGAAAACTAGTATATATCTGAGGTTTTAACGTGTTCATATTACTAAGTGCAAACTAGTGTGAAGCACATTAGTGTTACATGTTTTACCAATATCCTGTTGGAGCTCTTTAACTGAAGAAATAAAAGAAATTTTGATCCAGCTGGAAGTGCCGGTACATTTTTTTTCCTAATGTACTTAAATTATCTGAAGTGGATGGAAAAATCTTGATGTTAATGAACAATTTCACAAAGAGTGCAAATGAGGGAGGGTGGCTTAGGAGATGCATAAAAACACAAAAAAATGGGACTTGAAAAGACTTCAAATTTTATATTCATTTTTCTGACTAATTTTAGGTCCAACTGAAAGTTCTCAAAATAAATAGAAGGTCCACAGGATCGGTCACACCAACTCATATTATTAAGTATAAACTGACTAGATGGGATTGTATTAATAAAGAGATATATTATAATAATATAATGATAACTCTAGAAGACATTTGCAATTTGTTGCAGTCTGTGCTGCAAAGCCTTTGAGGAATTCATATATTTTAACCTGTGCTATTAAGATTACAATTTTTTTTCAGCACCATGGACAGCACATAGGAGATTGACATTGTGCATTTTGGAATGCCCAAGTATAAAATCACTGTGTTATCAAGCGAGTGGGGGTTTTAAGGAACAACTATGTTTTTTCTTAAGCTCTGAGAATACTTAAAATAACGAGAACATTGATTAGAAATTGACTGTATTCCCTAACAAACAGGAAGCAGAGAATGCAAGCACCCAAGATAACACAGATATTAGTGTGCAATCAACAGGGTGGCAACTGATAGAGTGGAATTATCTCTATTTACAACATCAACCACTTTTGTGGATATTGGACAGTAGTGAACAAGAGTCTTTATGAATTTTTTTTTTTTAGTTGTTGTTTTTAATGATCTTTATACAAATAAACAACTTAGCTATTCATCATATAAGTGTAACAATCAGGATACTCGAGGCAGTAGAGTGTAGCACCATGTTAGCCATAGATATAAACAGAGACAAGTAGAGTGTA
>WMED01025634.1:0-10979 GCA_019650415.1 Pipa parva
GGGGAGTCTTACTTACCCCCCAGGCAGAGTTCAGCAGCACGTGCTGTTGCAGCACTAAACAGGAGAAGGAACCTGGAAGCGCTGTGATCGGTCATAGGAGCCCTCCCCAAACCATGGAGGGAGTCAGCCAGGACTCCCTCTGTGTTGGATCAAGTGCTCCACCGGTGGAAAAAATGCCAGGTGGAGTGCATCCTCATTTGATTGGGTTAAACTTTGATATTGAGGTGGGGTCCGCAAACTATTGTCTTGAGGGCTGCAGTTGGCCCGTGGGCCGCGAGTTTGAGACCCGTGGTTTTGAGGAAGGTTTATGTGTGTATGATGGGGCTTTGAGTCATTAAATGCATGTACAAAGCTAGTTTTAATGATGTATAATACACAAATACACTGATAAAAAAACACAATGTATAACATTTATGAATCCACGTTCTAAACAATTTTACCAAATTTAAGGATGACAGTTGACTGTACTCTGAACAGATTCTAAGCACTATGAGACAATAGTCTTTTTAGGGTAAACTATTCAGACAAGTGAAGGACATGTTACAGTGAAGGTTATAAATGGGAATCTCTGTGGAAACAGAGTCTGGTTTAATTGCTGTCACTGGGCTGCAGTACTTCCTGTTACGTAGTGCAGCTCGTTGTCTTTCTTATAAGATAGCAAAATTGGAGGTAGAGTAAATGTGTTTTATTTTTCATTGTAAGAACAGCTTCTTTGTGCTGATATCTCTGTACAGAATGTATTTTTGATTAATGATATAAATAATTCTGAGTACAAAGATAACTTTTCATTGTTTATTTTAATTACATGAAAACAAATACTTAGGTCTAATGTTGTTCAGCGTGTTCAAACTATTGACTCTAACATTGCATTATATCTATCTGCCTGTCTGTATACCCATCTAATATTAATTATTAATAGAATATGATGTCATTATAAAAGGTATGAGATAGTGATTTTTTTTTTATAATCCACAATTTCTCTCATATGTATTGTCAAAATATATTTTTGACTATTTGGAAGCAATGTCATCTAAAAATTGCATCTGCCAAATGTAAAATGTGGCCAAATAGACTGTCATACATGTAAGTCCCTGTAATTAAAGGGGGGTGTCATTTAATATAGAGCATAAGCTATGTCATAGCCTAGCTACAAATACAGTTTGCATTAATGGAAGAGAGTCATGCATGCTCAGTCTTATAAAAAAAAGGACTAGATAATTACAATAATAGATAAAAATAAATATGCAAAAATAACAAATACTTATATCATTAATGGAAGGCTCTAACTTCTATGATACTAGTTTATCGCTATTAGTATTTAACAAAGAATGGAACTTATACAGAGCAGCTTTTTTATCATTTGACACACTCATAATATGCTTAGGCAACCACAGTTTTAGACTAATCTTCATAAGAACGTATCATATCCCCTTTGGTACAGCATTATCATACAGTGCAACAGATTGACAATTATCTCTGAAATGTTTCCTAAAACACCCAACAGTATAGATCAATTCTGGAATCAAGGTTGTGCATGTTGAACAGTCATGACCCTGTCCATTTTCATTTTATCTGTCCTTTAAAGACTGTCACCATTTGCTTCCTAGGAAAAAATATAGCTTTGAATTTTTTTTAGTCCTTGGGAAAAAAAAAAAAGTTGAAGAAGATGATTTATAGTTGATCCAGTTTACATAATTACCCTTTATTTAAAATGTGCAACTCATCTTTTACTACTCTTACTACCAATGCCACATTTTATGAGATTAAGAAACTGGAAGGACATAATTTTTCATTTTATTAATCTGCTTTATGCTGTGAATGTTCTAGTTAGAATTGATTTAGAGCTTCTCATAGCGCTCATATTGATATCTTTCCCTAGAAAGATGTCTCAGAGTTGACTTTTCCTTTTTTTCTGACAAATATTTTCTGGAATCTCATTTAATCATTTTTATAAATGTCTGAGTTCCCATTAACAATTTAACATGCCCTTGGTGTCACATTGATTTATTGCTGTTTGAAAGTCACTGAAAATAAGTTTTATTAGCTTTTACGGTTGCTGTTTTAGTGTCAACTCCTTAACACATCTGTATTGTAATTATGATGGTAATATTATAATGTATAAATAACTTACATTATAGTGTGAGTTTATGAAGCGGTTATAAATTATTTTCAATAAATGGATAACTTTTTTTTTTTATAGTGATGACATGATGCTTTCCATGTGGATCTAGAACTACCTTTGGGAAGACATGCCTACACTTGTTCAGGTAACCATTTCAAAATGATATATTTTACATGGAAATATAACAAAACCAGAATTTGGAAAATGATCCTAATTCAGAAACTTTAGGTTAGAGTGAATACAGAGAATATAGTGAAAATGAGTAGCAAACCACATCCAAGTCTGAATTTGCATATACAAATGAAAAACATTGCCCTTATCTTTGTTTGATCATCTAAATTTCTACTTTTCTGTATACAAAAAGTGATGACACAAGGTCTTTAGTGACAATAGACCCTGTTAAATTAAATTTAACTTGGATTCAATTTAGCTATATCACAATCTAAATCCTGAATTAGGCTCTCTCCTAGCATTGTGTGTTTCAAAGAATGAATGTACAATCATATGTTGGTTTCTTGACTGTTTGGTGGTATGGGTAATGCAGTGGATCAGTGCTGGCTTCTGGGTTCAATTCTACTCTGGACTTCATTTGCAAGGAGTTTGTATTTTATCTCCATACTTACATAAGTTTTCTCCCACAATCCAAAAGCATACTATATAGGTAAATTGAATCCCAATTAAAGGGGCACTATAGAACTGATATAACTGCACACATGCATATAAAACTCTTTTATACTAAGCCAGTTGCTGACACAAATGGTTAAAAAAACCTTTAAAGAAGAAATAATACTTGCTGTTTGCTTCCATTAATTAGTTTTCCTGAGAGCTGACATTTTCCCCTCCTTGATTCCCCTTTTCTTTCTATTCTGCAAGTCAAGCAACATGAAAAAAAAAGATGCCTGACTGCTATTGGTTAAGCAGTGTGCTGACCTTTTGGCCACATAAATCAAGATTGTACATATGCTAAGTAGTAAGTAGGGCAAAAATGTTTGGCGGAGGGTACCTTCCATGGAAAACTGACCAGTACATGTCGCACACACATTTCCTGGTGTGGGAGTTTATCAATGCTGTCAACTCAATCATTCTGTGTCACATGAAACAACTACTGGGCAGAAAAACTTTTCACTAAGGTATAGTACTAAAAGATGTAATTTGACTATAGTTCCCCTTTATATTGGCCTTAGTCTGTTTGTATGACTAAATAGGGAAATTAGATTGTAAGCTCCACGAGTCAGGGACTGAAGTGAATGATGAATCTCTGTAAAGCACTGTGTAACATGTAAGCACAATACAATAATCATCATTATTTAGCTTTACCAATCCACTTTGCAGTTTCTTTATGTAGTGACTCTGTAAATTGCATCTTGTAGGAGTTTAACCTTCTGTTAGGAGAGAGGTAGAACATAAACCTGTTCCAGTCTGTATTGCTGCTGTCTACAGCATCCTAAAATTTTATCTTAAGGTTATCATCCCCTGAAATGATATAGGCAGTACACATTTCAGATGATATTTTGCTCTAATTAAATTCATGGTAGAAATAGACAGTGATTTTATAATCATATTTGCTTTAAATTAACAGCTTACTTTGTTTTAGTTGTACATTTTCATGATGTTTTCTGGAATAGTGACTGAAGTGGAGAACACAACTGTCTCTTGAGAAAGGTCTCTAAGGAACAGATAATGGTTTATGGTGAAATTCCATACCTTTGGTTGTATACTTTTTCTGTTTTTCTGATTTTGTTTTTGGTTCATATTGAAAGCTATTGATGTTATAATTTTTTGTACTAAAATTTATCTTTTACTATTTTGATGATACTTATTTTTTGTCTTAGTTTTAAGAACCTGCTTACATTTTACATTTCATTTTGTTTACTTCTTTTCATTAGTTCTTACCCATATGTCCTTAGCTTTTGATATATTTACTAATACCATACTATTATATTAGATATGAAGGTTATTTATTAAAGGGGTGAATTCTCCTACCATAGTGACTTTGTGCCTGTTCACCCTTCAATAAATAACCCCCTCAAGTGTCTTCTAAGGTCTTACAAAATAACATAAAAAAACTCAATATTGATCTATGTAATAAAGTATGTATTTATATTTACACATACTAGAAAACAGATAGAAAACAACTTCCATGATTTTGTAGCTCTATAACATAATGTATGAAGCAGTGGGTTTATAAAGTTGTTACTATTGTGGCTGATGTGCTTACAAAGGTATTTATCTTCCTGTCTCCATACAGGGCACCTCCACATAGCGGGTTTATTGCTTAAAGTGATTGCATTTTGTGAAATGCAGAAATATTTTAAATTTCCATGTCAAATGTTATTAAACTTACAAAGAGTTTTGACAGTTGTAGTACCACATCTCACCAGAGATGTCTTTGTTGTGTCTTCAGCTAGGCTTTCCCTTAGCCTGCCACAAAAAAGCAAACAGAGCTTGCGGGTATATACACAATGAGCTACAATGGTTTAAAAAATAGAGTAACTCTTGTTAAATGGCAGGTCCCTCAATCTAATCACTAAAATAATTAATTTTCTTTATTTTCATGATAAAGGTGAATCAGTCCCTTTAATTCAGTAGTTTGTTTTGGATGCAAACGTCTGTTTGAAAATGCCAACTGTAGGAAGATTTATTATTACTCTTGAATTTCATATACTGTGCTCACAACAAGGTTGTTCCCCAAAGGCAGATATCCTCTAACGATCACCATGATTTTTCACAGTGTCTTTTAAAACTAATGTCACATTTTGCAGCATTTACATCATTTATTGAGGAAAACTATCAAGTTACAGTAATTAACATTTAACACTTCCTTAAACTGCCTTTAGGTGTTTTAGGAGATGAAAAATTAGCTATTGCTAATTGTCTTATATCTTACCACTCTTGTTAAGCGCATCATTAGCAAAATGTAAAAGTGAATAAGAGAGGGATGCAAATCTTAGATTTTAGCAGTCAATGAAAAACAAATCTTGATATTATAGAATTTATTGAATGTCACAAGCAGGACCGCTGCTAGGCAGCCAAGCCTTGTCTTTATCAGTGGGCGTTGGTCTCATGTAAGTTATATGATTGCAGAGTTAATATTTAGAAACTAACATCAGTCACTTCCCATAAATACTATTCATAGGCCGAAATATTCTGAATCCGAAAAGGCCGATTTTGCCTTTTTCGAGTTTATTCCCTGTAAATATGATGAAAAAGTAGCCATATTTTACATTCCTGCTTTGGCTACTTTTCCATAAAAATATTTGATTGAAATGTTTCAATCGGTAAAAATTGATCAAAAAATATCAAACGATATTTACTGATTGAACAGCAATATTTACAGGGAATAAACTCAAAAAGGCAAAATCAGCCTTTTCGAGTTTAGTAAATTTGGCCCATAATGCCCACCCTTTAACATATGAGAGAACGTCAAATGATGGCGATGCCATTTTATAAATGTCTATATTATCTCCGTTTTTGGTACATGCGGACATGTTATGTTTAAAGCTGAACTGAAAATTGTTGTAATTGAATTACAATATTACCTTGTACTGAATATATCAATTTTAATGAATTTGGACAATGTCTTGATCTGATTTTTATTATTTTTATTGCATTAAGGTTAAAATTAGCTTTAAGTTGGTTGGTTACAATATTGGCTTTAGATTTGCTAAAATCATGTATCAGTCTAGAATCTGCTAGGTTACGGACCTTTCTAATGCCAGTCACAGTTGGTGCTGTAGGCAGACATCAGAGTTGACTGCAATCTGATACTTAGATATTTGTCTGATTTTGTGCTCTCCAGAAATTTGGACATAACTTTGTAAAAAAAAAAGACAGTAGACTATACATGTACATTCAGACACACTGCAGTAGATTTATTGCTGAGGTGCTTCTGCAGCAGTTGTTAACTCTGGAACTGGCATCATATGTATGGATTTGTTCTGCTAATTCACTCTTAGAAATCTAGATTCCATTATTCAGTCTTGCCTTTTCACTCTGTGATAGAGATGTTTGTTAAAATCAAAGAAATGTTTTCTTTAAGTAATATTATTACCTGAAACGTATGATTCTCTTAAAACGTATACTGTTCAGTAAACAGATTAACAACCATAAAAAGGATTTTATTTATTTGTAAAAAAAAAAAAGTTTGAGGGACTTATTGACTAAAGTCTGAAATAACCTGTAGAATTCAAGTCACATCGCCAAAATTCACTTCTCAGTACTGACTAAGAGGAGAATATACTTGGTGAACAGGCTG
The DNA here is from genome assembly GCA_019650415.1 of Pipa parva. Classification (NCBI taxonomy): domain Eukaryota; kingdom Metazoa; phylum Chordata; class Amphibia; order Anura; family Pipidae; genus Pipa; species Pipa parva. The sequence goes on from WMED01025634.1 coordinate 6,378, forward strand.
TCGGGTGTGTAGTGTGGTGTAGTTAGGCGGATAGAAGTAGGATGCAAAGAATTTCAGAGTGAGGCAAATTCGACAAGTGAAAGGCAGTGGCGTCAGTCTCACCAAATCCCACTAACTGTATTCTGTGAATATCTATTTCTATGTCACCTTGTCCCTAGGTCATGTTGTCACTTAGTTGCAGTTGCCATTGTCACTTTTAAATGAGTATTCATCTTAGCCCTGCCATCAACCCTCCAATTTGACACAGATGACACAGAAGTCAAACAGATGAACTCAGAGAACTTCACCTAGTTGCATTTGTACCTTTGTCACACTCCACAGCTTAGTCAATAGTTGACGTACCTGTACATGGGAAGAGCTCCATAAGCTTGCCAATGTCATAGATGCCCAGATTATTCACTAATTTGCTACTGGCAGTAAATGGGTAGTAGGAAAGCCAACTTATAAAGAGGGGAAGAATTACTATGTGATAATCATAGATTATCCTTTTTATACCACCAGTAAATATAATCATCATTATAGAAAGGATTGCAATATTATGCATTCATTTTTCTACCATAATGTACAACAGGCCAAGATATCAAGATGTTTGATGTTGGAATTCATTATAATATTTGTTTCAACTGTCTTCATTGACAGATTGTAGTGTGTGCTGTGTGCCCCCCCCCCCCAAAAAAAAAAGTAAAACTGAATCAAAACTCCCACATTCTCTATTTCCTTTCAACATTGTCTCGTACAATAATCCCCCACAGATATTGTCATATATACTGTGCAGTATCCCCACAAGACCACAAGCTGGTGTGTAGTTGCCCCCATAGACCATGCTCTAGATGCTATGCATCCCTCTCAGACATTGCCCCAGTGATCTCCTGCAATATTGCCCCAATATTGAGTATTGAGCACCTCCAGATACTGTACAATGGCTCCTTAGGTGCTGTATAGTGGCCCCCTCAAACCTCCCCAGGTTCTATAGAGTGGCCCCCTCAGACACTTTGTAGTGACCCCCAAACCTCCCCTGGATGATGTGCAATAAACAATGTTCCACCATATTCTGCGCAATGGTTCCAATTCTACTGCAGCAATCCACTGGTAGTTGATATACCTACTTAGTTCCCCTCTAGACCTAACTTCAGAATGGTGATTGCATGTTTAGCTAGAGTGCCAGATAGGGTTTTGACATAAGGGCCCAACCCCTACACTCAGCACATGATTGAAGGGAAGAGAGAAGGTAGGAGTAGTGCTCCATATAGCAAAATGGAGCTATGTTACAGTAGGAGCAGGGCCAGAACACAAATGTTCTGGGTCCATTGTTATTGACCTCTGTGTCCTAGTGGCCCAGTCTATTCCTGACTGACTGTTTCCAAGTACAAATAGTATCTACAAATTTCTTTGTGTGACATGATCCCCAAAGAGCCCTTATTACAGCTATAAGGCAGTAAGGAATTTGACTTATTTCTACCAATGGTGTCCTTTACTTAAAGCATTTAACTATTTCCTGTAGAAAAGCTACATGTTTCCTAAAAGGACAGAGGGTTTGGGTTATTCTGTTGATGCACTGAAAGGTTAAAATAGTGTTTAAGCATTAGGTTTCCTGTGATTCCCAGTAAATAAGCTTTTTAAGAAGAACAAAGTATAAAATAAAGTGTCAGAGACAGCAAGGCTTTGGGGAATTGATGTCACCGGCAGTATTTAAATAGCAAAAAGTGAATTGATTATTAAAACACATTCAGGGTAAAGTGGAAAATATAATTCAGGTTTCCAGATGCTTGAATAATAATACCATTACTAAGGCTAAAGAACAGCTTTTTGACATTTTTCTCCATACTGGTTATATATAAATAATAAATATCCATCATTCTGTTGAGAAACAGCCCAGACAAGACAGATAAACAGTCCATTTATTTGCTCCTAGTGGGAATAACTGATATGTTTTTACACTAACACAATAATTGGCTCAAACATACTTGAGAAACATTTTTACAAATCAAATCTTTAGGCCATTTTGTTTATCAGCAGGGCCCAACTGGCCAATTTTCTAATCCTTGTTCTGCCAGGAAAAGCAAGCAAATTAATTTCTTCTCAAGAAGCTTACATAGTGACACAGAAGGCCATTGGTGTAAAAACACAGTGTGCTGCTTCATTCTGATGGTTTCCAGGGGATGTGCTTTCCTGGTAGTTATACATAAACCAGTCATATTGTGTCTATTCTGAGATCAGCATTCATGTTATAAGGAAAGCACACAATCAAGCTAGTTGGAAATATTGGGGAGTTGTTTGCTGCACAGTGATGGTCTACTTTTCCTCTTTTGATTGTTGCTGTTCTTCATATGAAATGAGAGTTAGGAAAAAAAAAATAATTGGTAACTTAATAGTAGTTCTATATATATTAATGAAATGTCACTCATATAAAAGGTTGTGCAATGACATTTAAAGATTTATTAGTGGGAGGTTAGATACATTTAGCAAAGTGTTAAAAGCAAAGTTATCGATAAGCCTTTCAGTGTATATTCTTTCAAATAATTACGGAAAAAAACATGTTTCTCTGTTTTCACAGTAAATAGATTTTATACATTTTGTGTTCTTTTATTAAACATTTTTCCATGGAAGTTATTGAGCTACCCTTTGTAGAATATGCCTGGTACATAGAAGACAATAAATGAAAATGGAAAGCAATACTAATGGATATTTTCCATATATCTTGTATGTTTTAAGGAAGAAAGAATATAAAGATTAATGGCATGTATCCACTTATTTAACTACAAATCTCTCTAAAAAAAATAAGTTGTTACAAGTGTTGAAAGCAGCAAATTAAATCAACTTTGTCAACTGACTATCCCAAGAGATTTACTAAACTGCTGAAGCCACAAGTCTATTTTATTTATGACATCATACTTTGTTACCAGCCAATCCTAACTCTTCCCAAATCAAAGACAAGCTCAGATTGGCAAGTGTTGATGTCAGCAAACCTGGGATGGCAAGAGAAGAAAACAGAAGTTCTGATAAGCAACCAGTCTACTGTACAACCATGCATTTCGCAAAGAAAAAAAACAAACATGAAATGCACTGATAAAATTATGTAACAGCTATACTAATTTAAGTGCTATACACCGTTGCCCTTATAAAGCAGTCTGTTGACACTGAATTTTTGTATCCAATTATTTATTCAAAGTTTTGTTCCCTTGAAATGATATTCACAGAGTTCTATCCTACATGCCAGAGTTTTTGTAGCAATTTGGCTCTTGTATGCGAGCTCTTTCCCCCAGGGGTCCACATAACTTTGTGCTTGTTGCATTCATGTTGGTGGTTCCCCATGATCTGTGTTTGTGCTGTTGTATTACATCTGAATTATGTTTGTTGGGCATGTTTGGTGTCACGGTTGTTGGACAATACATTCAGCAGCCCATAATACATACCTGTTTTTTGGGAGGCATTTTTCAGGTACAGTGTATATATAGCTTTTTTTCATGTTTGAGTGTTTTGAGATAATGCTGATTTTGCAAGGAATAGAACCTTATAATAATAATGGTTTGAGGCCCAGAGTAGAATTGCATAGCCATTTTATTTATTTATTTAAATGATGTTCATGGAAGATCTGCGGTGACTTTATTGGTGCTCATCATTTCCCAAATTTCTTCTCCAGCTGCTTTCTAGTAAATGTCACTCAGACACATGATTCTTCTGGATCAATTTATTTATAAGCAGTAAATGTATGTATGTATATTTTTATTTATAAAACGCCACTAGGTTACTCAGTGCTGTACAATCCAACAATATAGTTATGATACAGACAAGGGAAAAGTGAATAACAAAGAACAAGTGAAGTAAATTACAAGCATATAATCAAGAAAATACATCACTCTAAGTGCCAGGCTATGATTGAAACAAGAGGATGTCGGTCTCTGCCCCACAGAGCTTACAACCTAAATAGGAGGAAGACTTACATAAACAGATAGGAGGGAAACAAGTGCAGTAGCATAAAGTGTCAGTTCATTTGGCTATAGGTGCCAATTAATAAGAAAATAAATAAAAAATATAAAAAATTAGAATAAATAGTTGCTAAAAGATAAAATATGGACATTAAAACCAGTGCTAGTGCTCCAAGAGGTAAGATTTCAGTTTAGTTTTGAAGATATTGATAGATTGCTTTTGGTGGAATTAGAGGAGTATAGAATTCCAAATATAAGGGGCAGCAAGAGAGAAGGGTTTAAGACAAGAATGGGCAGTCTGGGTGAGGGGTTCCTGAAGAAGGTTTCCTTATGAATAGTAGAATTAATGGCTATGCGTATATAAGCATACAAGGAAAGATAAGTAGGGAGCGGCAACAGAGTGAATGTCAAAATTAGGACACTGTTAATAATATGTTTATTAACTGGGAACCAAGGAGCAGACAGGAGTTGGGAGGGAGACTTTTGGGGAGAGAAGTAAATTATTCTAGCAGCAGAATTTAGAATAGATGGGAGTGGATAAAGATGGGAAACTGGAAGGCCAGTTAGAAGAGTATTGCAATAATCCAAACAGGATAAGATGAGGGCATGTATATTAAGGTGTTAGCAGTGGCCTGAGAGAGAAATAGACAGTTCTTGGCAATGTTATAAAGGAAAA
>WMED01025635.1:0-10979 GCA_019650415.1 Pipa parva
GTAAATTTCGCCCCATGGGTTATACCAATCTATTAACCAGATGGCTTTTTGAAACAGCAACTAAGACATTAGGCAGGGTGAAATCCTAAATGCCAGCCAACCTGTTCTTACTTAAAATACCTTTATTTGAGGGCCTGGTGACTGTTGTATTCATTTGTTTTATAATTAAAAAATGGTCACAATATTGTAGACTTAGGACTTTTCCTCTAACCCAGTTGTCCTGCACACAGTAAGGGGGTTATTGGCTAAAGTGAGAATTTGACTACTCGAGTGAAATCTCATCACTTCGGGTCTACTCCTTATTGACTAAACAGGGAATTACCATGGCAAATCCGTGACCGAGTCAGAATGACCATAAAGTCGAGACTGCATCAGTAGCAGTCTATTGTGTCGTGTGTGACCATTGTTAGATGGTAAATTCACCACATTGCAGAGTTTGCTGAATACCAGAATATGGGGAAATGGCAAATTCATACCTTTATGAGGCAAGTCAGACTTTAGTCAATAACCCCCTAAGAATATGTACTTACTCAAGCTTCCTCTCTCACTCATACACATTGTCATCCAAGTTAGCACCTGGTTGCTAATATTAAAGGGGAATTATAGTCAAATTACATCTTTACATATGCAGTACTATACCTTAGTGAGAAGCATTTCTCCCCAGTAGTTGTTTCATGTGACACAGAATGATTGAGTTGGCAGCACTGATAAAATCCTGCACCAGGAAATGTGTGTGTGACATGCACTAGCCAGTTTTCCATGAAAAGATACCCTCCCCTGGACATTTTTGCCCTACTTGCTACTTAGCACATGTGCACAAGTCAGCTTTCCCTCTGTAATCTCCTGCATTCCAACTTAATTTATGAGGCCAAAAGGTCAGCACATAACCGATAGCAGTCAGGCCGCTTTTTCTTCTCATGTTGCCTGACTTGTACAATGGAAAGAGGTGGGGAAGCAGAGGAAGGAAAATGTCAGCTCTCAGGAAAACTAATTAAGGAAAGCAAATTGCAAGTATTATTTATTCCCTAAACTTTTTTTAACAATTTTTGTCAGCAATTGGCTTAGTATAAAGGAGTTTTATATGTATGTATGCAGTTATTTCAGCACTATAGTGCCCCTTTAATGTATCCTTGCATCCAGATCAGTTAAATGTAAACAAGGACAAAACAAACCTTTCTTTCCACAAAGAATTAAATAAAAAAATCAATAAAAAAAATGAAAACCAATTGAAAACTGTCTTAGAATAACACTATCTACAACAAAAAATAAGCTTTCTGACTAAAGAGGGTGGTATAGAATAAAACAGTCCTGAGAACATTGAACATGAAAACATAAGGTTTGTATAATCTGCCTGCAAAAATCTGTACTGGTGCAATCAGCTGGCAAGTCATTCCTAAATGGACAATCAGAATACTAACCAAGTGTGCTTCTCTGCGTAAAAAAATCTTGAATCACTGGTAGAGGACTCTAACAGAAATTAGGGATTGTGCAAGTGTGTCAGAGGTGACCCATGGGAAATAAACCAGATTCCTGTTGTATCCACTAACTGAATGAAGGTTCTAGTCCCAGTGCACCACCAATCCCAAAGATTATGGGCAGATGGGAATTGTATAATTGCTGTATTATATATACATACTGTATTAAATGTATTATATACATGGTTACATAGTGAAGAATGATATGTGTGACATGAGTTTTGCAGTATCTGTTACAAATAAACAATATACTGTATATTTTTCTTTTTAAAGAATTCTTATACTCCCAGAATAATTTGTTTATGTAAGAAGTGTGTGAGAAATTAATTTTGTATACCTTTAGTGAGTAAAAAGTAAACCCATACCATGGCAACTGAGATAAGCTTGGACCAAAAATGTTTTAAGGTGGCCACAATAGGGGGAGAAGTATGTTACTCACCTATTATAGCATCATATAGTATATAAAGACCAGTAGGTATCAGCTATTCTCTTCACCTTCTGGACTCACTTCCAGTCATATAGCAATATGTTAGATTATGGGCCCTCCTGGAAAAATGTATTCTGGTCCAGGGCTAACAAAATCTTTTGGCCTTGGACCCAGGTCTGGTTGGTTATTTATGGTGCCTGCACAATACAAAACTACCTATTGAATATTTGCACCATGAGGCACTTCATTCCTCCTGCAAATAGGCAGAAAGGGTATTTTATGTTGGACACTTAGCCCTGCACCCACTGGTTTCTGTTGATGTACACTTGTCTGTGGCTGAAGGCCAAGGTGTCAAATGAGTCTGTACATGTCCTGTTGAATGTTTGATATCATATTTGATGTCATACTTCCCTAGAGGAAGCAGAATGTAAGGCATCATATGGAGGTGAAGTGGGCAGACATTAAAAAAAATGTCTGCCATACAATGCCTTAATGAATGGAAACAAAAACCTCAACAAAGAAATAAAAGTAGTGAAGAATTGCAACATCCTTCAGATGTGTGAAACCACAATACATTTTCTGCAACAGGACAGCATTTAAGGGTACATAATCACACCAATGGCCAATAGAATACATGATAAATATATATATATATATCAGGGGTGTTTGCTCTAAGACTGCAAGGGAAGCTCAGCTTCCCCTAAATGACAAAAGAAATAAGTGATCAAATATATACAACAGTACAGTATGTACATGTCATTTCCTCTCACCCATTCCTGCAGCTTCACAGTGCTTTAAACAGTGTGGATGCTGAGCTTCCACAGACTTCAATAGCAAAGCAAAAGTGCAGTGAAACAAGACTAGTAATTTGATAAATGCTGGGCTTTGTCCCTCCCATCGGAATCTCAGCTTCTCTGGGAGTCTATAGGGCAGTGGGCTGGCCTGGAAGCTCAGCTTCTGCATGATGATTAAAACAAGATGAGTAATTGGATAAATGCTGTGCTTTGTCCCTCCCGGACTCTCAGCTTCTCTGGGAGTCTATGGGGCAGTGGGCTGGACTGGAAGCTCAGTCTGCATGCTGATTGAAACAAGATGAGTAATTGGATAAATGCTGTTCTTTGTCCCTCCCATTGGACTCTCAGCTTCTCTGAGAGTCTATGGGGAAGTAGGACGGCCTGGAAGCTCAGCTTCTGCATGCTGATTGGATGATCTGTCTGAGGATGAATGCAATCTGGTGCAAAAGGTGGGTAAAAGTAACAGGTCTTTTCAGCTTTTCTGGTATGACAAAGTGAGCTTTCCCTCCTTGAAAGACCATCATCCGCCACTGATATATATATATATATATATATATATATATATATATATATATATATATATATATATATATATATATATATATATATCAGAATATAATTACAGTTACAGTATAGTTACATGATATTATTTTCTTACAGTCACTCACCTACAGTTATAGTAACCTGTAAAAACTAGAATCACCAGGGAATGTCTTTGTATTTTTAAAGAGCTGTTGCTTATTTTCTTCAGGGTACCATTAAATTAACCTTTATATATAGTCAATATAGTAACAATGTCATAAGTTGTAATTTTTATATAACTGTTCTATTAATCAAACTATGAAATCCTCAATTCACAGCACTATCATTTTTGCAGACATATTATGTTTCATCAGTTTTGAAATCCAGGTTCAATTTCAACCCACATCTTTTCTGTGAAGTATGACTGACATGCAGGCCATTTTCCCTTGACCTTATAGTGTGGTCCATCCCACGGGAGCATAATAGGATTGACATATGGTGACTGTGCTATGCAGTCCATCAAATACAGTACTACAGTTCCTTGTTACTTTACAAGACAGATTTGCATAGAAGCATGTTACAGATCATTGTCATGCTGCATGGTAAAATTTGTGCCAATCATGCGATAACCACAGGGAATAACATGATGTTAAATAGAGTTGTAATCTCTGTGTTTTATTGCTCTTTGCTCTCTGCGTCATCTTCGAATCTGACACCAAAGCTAGCCTATGCCATTACTCTGTTTTCCAACATGTCAGACAAAAGCTTTAGCACTCTTCCGATATCCTTTTATTCTTGTCTTCGATAAAAAAAAAACCCACCACAAGACTCATCTATCTGAAATATTATTTTCCAGTCATCCTATTTAGACTGTAAACTCTATACTACAGGGACCTGTAGCCACAACCCGGCACTTAAAGTGATGTATCCTTGTGATATTATACTTGTATTGTTTAATGCACTTTTCCCATGTCTGTATTATATTTGTATTGCTGAATTGTACAGCGCTACATAAATTTGTGGCGCTTTATAAATACAATTATACATACAGGATACATACATCCATCTCCCAATGTCTGTGTTATTTCTGCCTGTTATAAACAGAGGGGTAAATGAATCAAACAACGTTAACATAAGAAATGGAAGCAAAAGTGTTTGCATCTGTTTATTAGCAATGTATTCTTCACTTTGTGTCCACTTGGCTCCAGCTGCACCTGTTTTAAGAAGTAAAATGAATACCTGCTTGCACCCTGGCTTTAGAGAAGCAGTTATGTATTTGTGTAAAACATGTTGAGAAATGTTAACAATTCCTGTCTATGTCCTTTTTTACACTAATGTCTGGTTTGTGTAAAATGCGTTAGCAATTTCCATTTGTGTTCTTTCCTTTTACATTAAAGACTGACTATTGTAAAAAAAAAAAAAAGTGGAAGTTGTCATTTGGCGTACATTTGATGATGAATATCTTATTCATTCAATAGTCAGTTTTTTAGCGTCCATTGCTATAATGCCACTTGTTACATTTCATTTTTATTTTTTTGTTTGCCAGTTTGAAATATGTTTTTCTGTGCTATTCTGCCTGTAGCTCCCACATTCTAGAAACACCTTGTTATGACCTAGTACTTGTTATGACCCATGTACTATTTAAAGGTTAAATAAACCCTGGCTATAAAGAAAGCTCTATTTACCTATTGTCAGGCAATATAACGATTAAGAAACTCCTGACTCACCTCTTAATTCAGCAGAGCTCAATATCCCCCTGTAGCTGCTCTCTCCCTCTGAAGACCTTCCTTGTGTGGAAAAGCAAGCATTTAGCCACACCCCCTCCTATCCCTGACTTCTCTCTCCACAAACAACTGCACAGGTGGTTGGACAGCTCTTATCTGTGCATGGTCAGGGTTATAAACAGGTTTTTTAACTAAGGAGAGGGGGAGGGGTTTTCCCCACAAGAAAGGCTGACTGTATAGTGAGTGATATCACTCAGGGGGCATTGCTTGTCGGCAGTGCACAAAAGAGTCTGTACACAGAACGGCTGGGGGAGCAGGGCTGTTTAAACAAGAGGCAAGTACTACTACTGATCCCAAAATCGTTTTTACATTTTAATGTTTAAGTTGGCTTTCTATATTTATACTTGTCAGAAATAAAGTTTTATCCAAACTTTTCATACCTTTTAAAGAAGCTGCCAACTCAGAACCTCCAGCATGTGGCCCTCTGCTTTCTTCCTGTCTTGGATAGATCCAGAATGGCCTCCTCTCTCTAGACTATAGAAGGGAACTTTATATGAAATCTTAGGTTTCTTGCTAATATCTGATGCATGTAATAGTGGTCATTTGTCAGACATCAACAGAATGACTTATTTCTTGGGAAAGCCATTTTTTAGTCAAGAGCTGAAATGTAGAACTGCCAGTGCACTTGCAAGTCAACTTATTCACTTTATTGAATAAAATAACACGTTTCAGCCAGGCTAACACAATTTTAAAGATTTTACTAAATAGCACATGATCAAGAAAAAAAAATGAAAAATTTAAAAAAAACTATTTTTTTGATAATTCATTATGTAGCATTTGCTATTACCTACATAAGTATCTTAATTCCTATTATCCCCATTTCAAAATTGTTACATTGTGACTTTATATACTGTGAAATAATAATATTTGTTTTCATTTGTTAGTAAATGCTGCGATTATAGCCTATGAAAAGGCACATGCTTTCTGTGTCCAGGACACAGTAGGTGGGAGGAGTTACAGTACAGCCAGTACAAAGTTGTAGGTTAGTTTTGCAATCGATCATCAAGTTGAAACAAAATAACAATCTGGATCACCTGAGGAGCTCTACTGATTCAGCTCTATTCAATGAACCAATCATTTTGGTGTTGATCCAAAGTACAGTACTGACAATCTTTAGCAAGTAACATACTTTAGGTATCTGGCTCTAGACAACAAGAATCAAAATATTTTGAAGAGACTATAGGTAAATATGCTTTTGTCTTTTTATCAGTTATTAACAAATCCTTCCCTGAAGTTTCTCTAGCATTAAACTGGATCATATTCATCCTTTTTTTCTTTGTAGCCTAGCCTCAATCCCTCTGTGCATAATCTGCAGAAAGTGTGTATAAATGCATTAGTCTAATCATAATACAAATAGGCAGGCATCCTCCCAGGGCATCATTCTTACAAATTAGAGGATGGGCTCCAAATATTTGCACTTCAGTAAAATGGTTCCAATTATGATGCGTGAGAATCTATTGAGAAGGTTTCCAGCATGACAAAAGCAGTTGTTCCCCACGTGCTTCAACAGAATATAAATAAAGCAAAGTTTTTGCAAATTGTCAAGGAAATTGTTTCGGATCCTGTCATTTTCCCATTTAGATTCATTGTATGAAAATGACAGCAGATTTGTGGCTAGAACAACCGCATTCTCATGTTTTAAAGATGTATATGTTAGCAACTTTGTTATTTATTGAAAAATAAACTTTGTTCTAGTATATTACTGTTATTTTTTTTATTATTATTTCTGTCACAGCGGTGACCCATTCTCTAAGTAGTAATAGATTCTGATAACAGTGATATCCTCTATTTACAGTAGCCACCTTTGGCTTTGGGAGGTGCCCTCTACTACTCAAGTGTTGGAAAAGCAACTCTTCCACAGAGACTGGTACTGACCCAAAGAGAAAATCTGGAAGCAGGAAGGTATGGAGAGAGTCTTAGCAAACAGTACAGTAATGACAGGCAAAATCAGGAAACAAAGAAACCAGAAACCGGGGTAGCAATAAAAATGAAGCCTCAGCACACTCCAGACAAGCCAGGTAAGAGCCACTTGGAACAGTAAGCTGCAATAAGCTCTGGATTTATTTAGGGCTGGGAAGTACTGGATAAGCTACATCTATGCTGATTAACTGCATGTTTTCAGCACTACCAAGATGGACAGCAACTACTGAAATAGAGCCAGTCTTCCTGCAGCCTCTGTAGCACAGCAGTAGGAGCAGATGTGCTAAGAGCAGCAGGCTCCAGGCTTGAATTCTGACCTGGAGGCACAGACTTGTATATTACAATTGCCCTTTTATTACTTTAAACTATTATTTGATCCTCCTATTATCACCTTATATAGAATCTTTCATTCAGGGCACAATTTTAATATCATTTCCTAGAAGTCTTTAAGCAAATGCTATAAATATATCCTGGAAAAAGGTAAAATGTTGTTTGTACCCAGGATACAGAAGGTGGGGAGGATGAAAAAACAAAGGTGCATATCATGCCAACGATAAGTCACATGGGTGCAATATTAGGTTAATTTAAACATGCATAGTGTGCCCTAAGAAAACAGAATGTATGTTGCCTATGAATGAAGAAAGGAGCCGAGGATGCTGGTACATAGTGATGTTACTCAGGCAAATGGTTAGGTTGTTTAACTCCACAGAGAAGTGACTAATACACCTAATGAGTTGGTACTTTATCAGTTAAATATAAATAGGTCTTTAGGTAGATTGTTAATATGTGCTGGTAGTGTCCCTTCATTATCACTTTCAGACATCTTGATATATTTATATCTAAGCAGCAATTGTCACAACTCAGGGTAATTCATAAAATTTATAAAGGTCCAAATTTTCCTCTTCTCCAACCCTGCTTATTCATCAAACTAAGCAGTGGCCAATTCACACCCAATTCAACAGCTTATGATGGTTATGATGGTTGGGTGCTTACCCATGTCTTCACATCTCTTTCCATGTGCAATCTGTGGTATATTCACCAAGGCTGCTACACATTGACAGAGATGGAAAGGGATTGATGAATTCACACTTTGATGAATAAAACTTTCAGAGCCTTAATAACTAAAGACAAAGCATGAAAGAAAAAGGCTTCAAACCTCTGTAATTCCAAAAGTCTATGAATCCTCCAGTACTCCCCCGGCCACCTACTTTGTGGTGCACTGGAGATTCTGTATCTTCAAGTACACCCCACAATATTCAGTCCCAAAAAGACTCTGGCACTCACTGATAAAAGGTTGGCTTTATTGATAGTAATGCCATGAACAGAACACACAATGCACTCTAATCTGACTCATCAGATTAGTGTCTGTTGTGTGTGCTATTCATGGCATTATCTATCAATTAAGCCTGTTTATTAACTGAAGACCAACTAGGTACCTATAGCTTTTCATTCGCATTTGATCACCACTTCTTCATGCTTCTTATTGAACAAACTCTGCCGTGTAGCAAATACACATCTAATTCGGGCAGCTGTGATAATAACGATCTCACAGAGTACTTCAAAGTGTTTTGATTACTCACACACAGGTACTATGTCTATTGAGCAATGCAGTAAATTTGAGTAGGTGTTCTGCTCTGAATTCAACTGTTTGACTTCACCACATAAGAATGGCAAATTGGGGGGTTGATGGCACGGCTCTGGTATGGCACAAGGTGACTATTTCTTCAAAAGGGACAATGGTGACTGTAACTAAATAACAACATGAACTAGGGACAAGGTAATATAGAAATAGATGTATTATTCACTTATATACAGTTAGGGATATGGTGAGGGTGACATCACTGCATTTCACTAGGGAAAGTCATATCAATTCGCATGACTTTGTATCTTACTGCTATTCGACTGACTACGCCACACAACGCATTCGACAGTGTCCATTGCTGTTCACTGCTGTCACCACTTATTCAATAAGGAGAAGTGAATTGACAACTATTTTAGCAATGAGACTCAAATTGTAGCAAAGTGAATTCAACAGGTGAATTCATCTTTTAGTCAAGAAGCCCTCAGTGTTTAACTAATTTTTTACATTTCTGTCAGTGACCTCTTCATTAGCTTTCACAATCTATATTGTCTTTAACTACATGTTAACATTAAAGGGACCAGAGGTGGAACCAGGGTTTGAGCATTTATGTTTGTGACTGGGTAGTGACAGGATATTTAGGCCAGTGGCACTGAATCCCTTTTACCATTTTAAGGAGAGAAGGGAACACATCTGCTTTCAACACAATCAGCAAGTACTGTATATTTCTCTATTTTTCTTACATTCTGTTTTCATTTACTGTAGTGATTATCCCTGGTACAAACCAACATTTTGTTTACAATAGGCTTCCTAAACTCTTATAACTCCTGAGGGGCGAAATGTAATAAAATTGAAAATATCGATATCATGATATTGGCTGATTTTTGCCAATATCGCGATATCGGAAGTTTATCGATATCGGCAATATCCATATCGAGATATCTAAGTTCGATCTAAATTTTTAATCTGTTTATTTCTAGGAAAATGTATAATATTGCTGGAAAATTCAATATTGCAATATCGATATTGCCGATATCTGCAAAATTGCAGTATCATAATATCGGCAATATCGATATCGCAATATCAGTAAAAAGTCAGCCAATATTGCAATATCGGCAACATCGATATCATGATATCGATATTTTCAATTTTATTACATTTTTACACCTAATATTTACCCATGGTCAGTAATTACATTGTGAACACACTTATATTTGCTGTTTCCTTCTCACTTTGCTTCCATGAATGTCTGTGACAGAGAACCTTGGCAATCAAGGCACAAACAACATATCTGCAGAGGTTTTAGAGCACTGTTGGAGTAAACTGACTCTAAGCAGAACTTCTCCCACTATAAATCTGTCTTATAAGAGTTATATGAATGTTATGTGAGTTTGTATTCAGCAAACCCCTCTAGTTTCTCCTCCCCCCCATAACCACACAGTCATACAATCATAAACATCTTTTTTAATACTCCAGTTTCATTCCTTTATACTTCTTTTCTTTCACTTCCTACATCTTAAAAGTCCTAGCAGTAGCCACCTAGGCAAAGAGGAGCATGACCTTGAAGTCAGGAGGCCCAAGGTAGAAACTGATGTTACAAGTGGTGAAAGGCTGTGACTTCATGAGATTTTGCAGGCTATTCCAAAGAGAAAACTTTGACCGTTGCTGAAGATCATTACACAACTGTCATTCCAACACCTGCCAACTGTCTCACCATTTTATTTAAGTTTGGAAACTGTTTTACCTCCAAATTCCAGCATATACAACCTATGTTTTAATTTATTCCACCTCAATTTATTCAGATGAATTTACCCAGGCTTGCTCCACCCTTTTTTGTATACTGGAGCATTTACATCTATATTCAGTCATGGTTGGTATTAACCAGTAAGGTAAAATCAGTACCCCAAGCCCACATTCCTCTCCAGGTAACACTTCTCTCCATTAATCCTTATTTATTAAAGCCAATTGGATATTAAAACAATCTGGATTGACGTGGCAATTATTCATATATATTACTGATAAAAAAAAATGTTACATTTGAGGTTGAAATCTTGATTATACTATTTTGCATTTGTTTAAATGTATTATGGTTGTATATATATTTTATCTGCAAACACCCACAGTCTTATTGTTTCCTATGGACATTTAGATAACACATACTCATGAAGTGCCCCAGAAAGCCCATTTGGCCACAACCATTAGAGAGATAGACAATACAAATTAAGAATTAACTTCAAAGCTTACCTACAGTGCTGTATACTAATCCATATAGCATATTTCGTTCTCTAAAGTGTTTCTGCATCTAACATCTTCAAAAGAGTAGGGCAAGAACTCTTTCCCAAAACTATATCCATGCTATATACCTAATATATACCCATACTATATACACATGCTATATCCATACTATATACCCATACTTTATACAAACCCCAAAATCAGAAAAGTTGGCACGTTGTGTAAATGGTAAATAAAAACAGA
>WMED01025637.1:0-10978 GCA_019650415.1 Pipa parva
ACACTCTGCTTCCCCCATAACCCCCTTACCACACTACTGCTGCCCTCTGCTTCCTAGTCCCTAACCTCTGAAGAAGGGGGGCGCTATCTTAGTACTACACCCCTCCTTCACTTACCTCCCTCCTCCATGGCCCGGCTGTCACTGCTGTACAGCTAATCAGTACAGCGCCTCTCTCTTCAGTAATGATTCAACTTCCTGCCGCTCACAGCTGGGCCACGGAGGAGGCAGCTGCCTACCCCTTGGCCCGGCACTGCGGGCCGGATATGGCCTGTGGGCCGTAAGTTGGGAGCCGCTGCTCTATACAAAAGGCATATTGTTACAAGATTAAGGGGGGAATTCACCATTCAGCGAAGTGAGCTCCGAAGCCTTCGGGTCACTTCGCAAATGGTATTATGCGCATGCTGATGTCCTGCGCGCGCACATCAGCATGCACAGTAAAGAGATTCCCGTCTCGGCGAGACCAAAAGAGATGCCTCGCCGAGACGGGAATCTCTTTAATGTGCTTGCTGATGTGCGCGCGCAGGCTTCGGAGCTCACTTCTCTGAATGGGGAATTCCCCCCTAAATGTATTCCAAGCTATAGTTCTCCTTTAAACACTGATTTTCACAAAAATTAAAAAAACAGATACAGTTTGTTCAAAATGGACACAAAGTGAATGATAAATTACAAATAAATGGATGCATATTGTTAATGAACACAATGTATTTTGCATCCACTTTTTAACACCACTTGATACATTTCCCCTTTAATGTTCAGAGGTGAATTTATGAATGGAAATGTCTCCTTTTATTAGTATATTGCATGTATGTATAATTTTATTTCTAAAGCGCCATAAATTCACGTAGCACTGTATAATTCAACAATACAAATATAATACAGACATGAGAAAAATGCATTGTACAATACAAGTATATCACAAGGATAATGCCAGGTAGTGGTTGACACAAGTGGTTGGAGGTCCCTGCCCTGTAGAGCTTACAGTCTAAGGGGGTTATTCTCTAAAGTCTGAATTCGACTGTCAAATTGTCAAGCAGCAGATTCCCATAGCAAATCCGTGATTGCAACAATTCTTCCATTGTAAAGTCATGACTGTGACAACATTTCCATAGTAAAGTTGTGACTGTGACAATATTCTCATTATAATGACGTGACTACAACAGTAGCAGTCTATTGCAACTGTCTTTAACTAGCAAATTCACACATTTACTCCACAATTAATGTTAAACCTCCCTTATAAGCTATATCTGGAAGTGTGCTGTTGTGTGGCTGACAAAATGGTCAGATTGCAAAGTCAGCCAAAAGTGCTATGTGTCTGTGAAAGTTTTCAATCCCTCAAGACATGGTATATATGTACAGTAGAAATAAATCCAAATTGAGAAGTACAGTCAGATGTAATAAAAAATCCAGCAAATCCAGCTACCCTGGCTTATTACTACGTATACAAAAATACAGCATATTTAGGTGTTCTGCATATTTCAGAGTATTAAAGGGATGCTAACCACTTTGTTTCATCAGTGTTAAATACAAGTACATTAACACTATAGCCATAAGCTCTTAGTTACAGTGCAAAACGATCAATATTAATAATGTATGTATAATTTTATTTATAAAGCGCCACAAACATATGCAGCACTATACAGTTCAGTAATAAAAATAAAATACAGACATGGGAAAATTGCATTAAACAATATAGTATGAGATCACAAGGATACATCACTTTAAGTGCTACGTTGAGGTTGACACAAGAGATTGCTACCCCGTAGAGCTTACAGTCTAAATTGGAGGAAGACTTACATACACAGATAGATGGGTAACAAGAGCTGTGACAATGTGTTGAAACACAAGTCCATATATAAATAAGTACAAATATTAAGCATAAACAGCTATGTATTAAATAAAATATATACAGGTACGTACATAAAAATCAGTGATAAATATCAGTGCTAGTGCTCAAAAAGTAGGATTTCAGTTTGGTTTTAAAATTGTGGAAGGAATGTTCCTGGCAAAGATAAAGGGATATATAATTTCAGATGTGAGGGGCAGAGTGAGAAAAGGGTTTAAGATGAGAAAGGGCAGTATTGGTTTGTGGCACGCAAATCAGGTTGTTTTGGGAGGAGCACAGTTGACGACGAGAAATGTACGGGCATACAAGAGAGGAAATGTAGAGAAGGGCAACAGAGTGAAGTGCCTTAAATGTCAAAAGGAGAACAGTGTAAATGATTTGTTTCCTTACAGAGAGCCAAGTAGCAGAGAGATTGAGATAGAGGCTGTCCCCTCTGGGGTAGAGAGGGAGAAAATTCTGGCAGCAGAATTTAGAAAAGACTGGAGCAGGGATAGGCGGGAAGCCAGAAAGCCAGATAGAAGAACATTGCAATAGTCCAGGCGGGATAGGATGAGAGCATGCATGAGGCTGTTAGCAGTGGAGCGAGAGAGAAAGGGGCGGATATTAGCAATGTTGCGAAGGAAAAATCGACAGGTTTTGGCAGTGGAAGAGATGTGTTTAGAGAAAGAAAGAGCAGAGTCAAAAGTCACTCCAAGACAACGCACAGAGGTAACAGGGTTGATGATGGCACCATCCACTTGAATGAAAACGGTAGGAGTGGAACCAGTAATAATAATACAGTTAGATATTATTTTGTAATCTATCCTGGGAAAAACTCTTTTTTTACATCTGAAATTCTAGCCCCTTGTTATGAACAGTACGTGCTTGCTGCAGCACTGCTCATGCACTGACCACTTCTGATTGCCAGCTAGTGCTGGGTTAGTGCTACACCCAGCACTTCTGGGTTGCCAGCCAATCCAGAGCTGCTGACGTCACACATGACATCAGCGGCACCAACTTCAAAAGGGGTTGAGCACTGTTACACAATGCTCTAGCATTAATGTCTGTTAATATCACTTTTTGCTGCTGTTTCACCACTGACCTGCCTTGTGTCATCTTAGAAGTTCCTGGTTTAGTTTCAACTTCACTTGAGGACTTTCAAGTGTCATCTCTTCAGTTCAGCCTGCAGGAATATCTTCAGGTCTACCTTATACTACCTTTCCTGACAGCTCCAGTGTTTGGTCTCGCTACTCTGCTTTTAAAGGTACGCTATACTTCATGTGATCCAGTGGTTGTAGTTCTGCAGTTCCACTTATCCACCAGTATCTTCAAGTGTTTCAGCCAGCTGCCACCAGTGTGGGGAGTTAACCCAAGGATCGTGACCTGGGAGGTGCCTTAAGTGGTGTACCACCTTGCACCAGTTTTCCTGTTTCCAGTACGCCTCAGTGCCTCCAATGGCATAACAGGCTCTGGGTGCTCCAGTATCTTTAGTGGCAGCCAGTCCTGTAGTAACCCATGTGTGTTTCCCCTACACTTCAAGCTACACATCTCTACTCCACTACATCTCCTTGACAGATCCTGCAAAGTCACAGTTCATCTTGAGAGATCTGTGACACCCCTTTGACCCTGCAGGGTTCATTTACTTGTGTCAGACTTTACAGTGATTCTGTCAGCTGAGACAAGTAGAATATAGGTGATACTTCTTATTTATCTTCAGGCCTGTTAAGTAGAGACCTACCGTATATACTCGAGTATAAGTCGACCTCGTGTATAAGTCGAGGTCAGTTTTTGGGCCAAAAATTATGAAATTTGCTATGACCCTTGTATGTCGAGGAAGGAGTGGGGGGCTGTAAAGTGTGTGAGGAGCTGCAGGGGCTGCTGGGACAGGGTACTGCAGGGGCTGCTGGGACAGGGTACTGCAGGGGCTTCCAGACAACACAACCTCTACCTGCAATGCCAGTCTGCTGGTCACTGGCACACTTACCCACTTACTCCCGCTTGCTCCCCCATGTACACTCCAGATCTTTCAACCACCGGCAGGGAGAGAAGGCCGTAATAAGTCTGCACGTTCATACATCTTATGAACATTTATGAGCCGGCAGATGTGTCACGCTACGGAATGATGATACACGTCTGCCGGCTCATGAATATTCATAGGATGTGCGTTCAGTGGGAGACAGCCGCAAGAGGAAGCTCCAGTCTGTGAGTATATACAGCTTATACGCGTGTATAAGTCGAGAATAGAATTTTAAATGCTTTTTTTTACCTAAATTTCTCGACTTATACACGAGTATATACGGTAAGTAGTTCTGAAAGCTTGCATTTACCATCTTTTCAGTTAGCCAATAAAAGGTATCACTATCACCTATATTCTACTTGTCTCTGCTTGTATCTATGGCTAACACGGTGCTACACTCTACTGTTCAGTCAGCTGCAATGAACATTCTAATGAACATGGTAATAAACTGTAAAACTGAAGGTTTTTAGTAATGCCTTATTAAATTTTATAAAATTAATTAAATAGAATTCTTGCAATATGTAATATGATATCATGTATAATCTTGCTCCTTTAAAGACTGGTCACAATAAGGACCTTATAGTCCGAATAGTCACATAGAGCTATGAATTCACATTTATTTATCGCTTCCCCATGTTCGCTTATTGGCTAAACTCTGAGAAGTGGCAAATACATGACCAATTCAGGTATCTACAACAGTTGCAATCCTATGGTGCACTTTGCATCACTTTATTTGCACATGTACTTCTATTACTGAATAAGCTGTGTATTGAAGGTTCAAATACGACTAGGTGAACTGCTCCGAACTCACTTTTGACTTTGCCATTTCAGACTGGCTAACAGGGGGGCTGATGGCAGGGCTCCAGTGTTGCAACTATTCATTCAAAAGTGACAATGGCTACTGTGACTAATTGACAATATGAAGTAGAGACAAGGTGACATAGAAATAGAATATTCCCAATACAGTTAGTGGGTCACTGTGAGTTGGACATCACTGCACTTCCCTAGGTGAATTTGCCTCATCCTCATGACTTCGCATCCTACTTCTATCTGACTGACTACACCACACTATACATCTGACAGCAAACGTCGCTGTCCACTTGTTTATTCACCACTTAGTTTATAAGAAAAAGTGAATTTGCTTCTCTTCTGATGATGTGACTCAAATTGTAGCGAGGTGAATTCGAAAAGTGAATTTACCCATTTGTATTGTATTATACTTTATTCATTTATATAGCACTGATATATTATGCAGTAATTAGTCAATAAGGCCCTAAATGTGTTTGATAGAACTTGACTTACAAATGGTTGTGTATGGTGATATGGTGCTGTGTATGGTGCTATGCTTAATAAATAGGTCAATTTGTATTGTAAAGTGTAGACAGTATTCTTTCAGTAGTAATGAAGTGACACACATGGAACGTACATGAGGAGAAGGCACATGTATGGAATGTTCTATGTATTAGATGTTGTTACTTGCATGCAATATTTTACACATAGAAGGAAAGTACCTCTTTGAAATGTTCCATAAGTCCAATGAAGGAAGCTGTTTTTCCTTATCTCTGTGGTAAGATGTTGGGTTTCTCTTTCAGGCTTCCTTCAGGCCACTCAACCTGTCTGTGACCCCTGAGATTCATGTCGTTCCTATTAGTCACAGCTGCTTCTTGTCGGTTTGTGGTACTGTTTATTGGTAGTTCATTCCCATCATTCCTTTGTCTGCTTAATAGTTCTTGGACAAGTATAGGTGTCATTATGTTGGAATAATTTTGTATATGGTGATTTATGGTTTTCTTACCTCAGTGAAATATCTTGGCCTTTTCAAGTTTATCCCAAATAGATCTCAGCTGTCTGATTGGTAACAATCAATCGATATTTTTCAACAGAAAGGTAGCCATGCAACTAACATAAAGTGTAGTAGATTGTGTAGTATGGAAAAACTCGATTGAAAAGTTTCCATTGGTAAAAATCGATAGAAAAATATAAATTGATTGTTACTAATCAGACAGCCAATATCTACTCGGGATAAACTTGAAAAGGTCGAGATATGCCTTTTAGAATTTAT
Source organism: Pipa parva (assembly GCA_019650415.1). Classification (NCBI taxonomy): domain Eukaryota; kingdom Metazoa; phylum Chordata; class Amphibia; order Anura; family Pipidae; genus Pipa; species Pipa parva. The sequence goes on from WMED01025637.1 coordinate 5,902, forward strand.
TACATTTTGCCCTATGCCTTTTTCTCTGAATGGGTCAGTCTAGCTCTGTGATGGGTGTGGTGGTGCTGGTGTGTCATCTAGAAACATCCAGCTTATGTGAAAACTGTGTTGATCATTTTCAGTTTATGTGACTCATACTAAATTCCCAAGATACAAATTGTGTATTAACTACAGGCATAATACACTTATTCCCTAGATGTGCTGGTGAAATAACAAGGAGCTTATAACAAATGGGAGCTTTTATGGACTCAGGATACATAAAAATTGGGTGTAACGTCAAAAAAGTATGTCTACTAACTGTAAACCAACTGCAACTAGATTGGATTTGGAATTCACACATAGATGTGTCTAATATAACTAAGTTTACTGTACGTGATACCGATACACTGTCATCCAATCACTAGAACTATGTTACACTCTCAGAACAGTAGTCACTATACAGTATGGGTCAGCAAATGGGGTAATCTTTACTGAAGTCTAGTAACCCATAAATAATACGAGACTGTAATTCCCCTATACTAGTGAATGCTAACTACTGATTATTTGCTATAATTTACTAAACCTCAATAAAGATTGTTTCTGTTCATAAATTATCCTAAAAGTCTAAAAAGTCATGTAGAGGATAGATCCTGTGCTGCGTATAATAAAGCTGATTATTTAGTCCTCACAATATATCTTTAGTACAGTAGTAGCCCTATTAGAGTGAGAACCCATTCCTATAAAGTTGTAACCTCTGCCTCTCCCTCTCCATTTTATTCTAAACTAAACACACTGCACATGCACAGTGTATCATGGCTCCTTTAGGTGTGTAACAATTAGGGACTGAGGAAAAATAGGATAATCAAAAACTCTGACTATATATCTGTCAAATAAATCTAAAAGTAAAGGGCAGGACATTAATCTAAACATTAATCTAATGTTTGATTCTCTTTCAATAAAACATAATATTATACTTGAATTGAATTGCTGGGTTTTTCTCTGTTAGTTAGACCAGGGGTCAGACAACTTTGTAGAGGAGGGAGCCATTTTGCTCCCTCCTCCACTGGTGACATTTTTTTCTGAGCCGCAAAGGGGGGGGGGAGCACATGCTCCCTATCACATGACCTACCAATGGCCAATCAGAAGAGGTGTTGGAGGTCATGGGCGGGGCTAGGGAGATACGCTTCGAGTCGCAACAAAGCAGCTGAAGAGCCGCATGTGACTCGCAAGCTGCACTTTGCCAATTCCAGTTAGAGTGTTATCTTTTTGACATTCTGGGTGAAATTTACTAAGAGCGAAACGATCGCCCGAAGTTAATTTCTGACCGCACATGCGGTATTCCGATTGATTTGCGATTGTGCGATTGCAAATCGAGCGCAATTCCGATTGTGCGATCGCAAATCGATCAGAATTGCGATTATGCAATCGCAAATCGATCGGAATACCGCACGTGTGGTCAGAAATTGCGATCGGGCGGACTAAATCCGCCCTTAGTAAATTTCGCCCTCTGAAACATTCTCAATGCTTCCAAAATCTTTGTTTTGAAGATTCCATTATGTTCATTGATTACTACATAAGGTTTATGCAGTGCCTTTTTGGCTGTCTTTTTGTTATTAAAAATTCTGGAACAATGGAAGATTCTAGAATGTTAATTTTTGGGGGATTCTGGAATGTTTGTGTTGAAGATTCCAGAATGTTTGTGAAAGTTTAAAAACATTCCGACTGAACAATATCAAGCATTTTGGAATGTTCCAATTCTTCATAACTGAATATAATTTTGGAACGGACATTTTTAAAAATCCTGGAATGGTTGTAAAGATCCCTGGGTGTTTGGTTTTAAATATTCCAGAATGTTTCATATTAAGAGGGTTATTGAATAAAGTGAGAATTTGACTGGCGAACTGAATTCTTATCACTTCGGGTGGCTACACCCTGATTCTCTACTCCTTATTCACTAAACAGTGGATTCCCATAGTAAAGTCCCAGCCACGACAATAGTAAAGTTTCAACAGTGACAATATTTCCATAATAAAGTCACAGTAGCCGTCTATTGGGTAGAGTGCAACCGTCGTTAGCTGGAGAATTCACACCTTTATGTGACAATTTGGACGTTAGTCAATAACCCCCTAGATCTTAGTTAACATACCAGAATTTTTTTTGCAAACTTCATAAAGATTCCAGAATGTTCATTATTGAAGATTCCAAAATGTTTGCATTTAGAGATTCTGGAATGTTTACAAAGATCCCAGAACGTTTTTTTCTTTTAAGATTCTGTAACCTTGCTCAGCTTTCTGGAATCTTCATTTCTGAAGATTTGGAATGTTTTCAAACATTTGCCTTCTCACTGCTTTTTGATTAAGTGTATTAATGAAAATCCACAAATTATTCAATCATTTGGATCACTTCCAGTACTCAAACTAAACTATAAAACTGTCTTTTACTCCCCCTCGATTGGTTTGACACCAGCCTATTCCTACTTCTAGTGCTCCTGAAATGTACAGAGCCTACTAAATTTGACCATCTTAACTTAGATCTGATTACTATTCAACTGGCTATACCAACAATCTGGATCAAATTACCACTCACTATATGGGGCAGAGTAATACCTACTTAAATTAGTATTACCCATTAATTGTATATAATTTACATAATGTTTCATTATTAATATAAAAAATACTCCCAGATGTTATGGACAATATTCCTTTTTTATTTGATTGGGCTAAGAAATCTCCATAATTATCATGGAGGAAGTTGCCAGTTCCTAAACACTGAATTCTGACAGACATCTACTACTGGACTTCTCATTCACAATATGTGCATTGGGGTCAGAACATTTGCAATCAGTTTCCCAATTAATATGGGGCTTAATATTTCATTTAAAATTAACAAGTTAAAAATCTAGAAATCTGTAAAAATAAAAAAAAATAAAGGGCAACTGCAAACTGTTTCAGAATACATTTACAACTTGCTATATAATAAGTCCAAAGTGGACAATTCCTGTAATTCAAGTGTTTTAATAAAATAAAATAAACTTTGCAGATAGACACCCATTCTTTTTATGTCTGGTTTGCACCTGCTGTTAGTGGCCCTTATAAATCTAAAATAGTGGTGAGAAATATGTTACATTTTGCATAAAATTGAACAAAAAAATGAAAACAAAAAAACTGTTAGGAGAAAGTATTATTTTCTAACAACATGACATTTCTGCACTGAACTACAGCACTGCACTGCCTTTGTACATGAGTCTTAAAAACCATCGCTTAAAGCAAACTGCCACAAGCAGCGAGTATATTTTTAAATGGGGGAACTGCGGTTAGCACAAATATGTGCTTCTATCAGGGGCTCCATCCTGTAAACTCCCCCTCCTCGCATTAAGTTCCGGTTGGGCAATAGCAGAAGACCTTGAACACATCGCCTACTCCTGAGAAAAGGAGAAGTAAACATCAGGGAACTGTCTTGTTTGCAACTTGTTTCCCTCCCTCTGCCAGAGCAGCTATTTTCCTTCTGAGGTAACATTCAGTTTATTTAGAGAATTTCTTTGGAAGAGGAACTTTGTTGGCACGAGCTACTCTACACTCCCCAAACAAACAGTAACATAGCTGGGCTGTGCATCTAAGCAGTCACCATAATTCACACAATATGGTTACCATTTCTTGGGGGAAGTAAAATTCTTGAAGAAGGTCAAGTGAAGTGTTGCACAGAACCTACTAGCTCTCGGAAGGTAGTTCTTCCCCTTTCCCCATAAACAACTGCATTCTCTGTGACAGAAAAATCTTCAAATAAAGGGCTGGAGAAAACATAGTAGGAGCAAAAATGCAAAGGTTGCAAGCTATGCACTGGATAAATTTACTGCTCTGTTGTATGCAGGTAAAGTGCTTGGAAGATGACATGGGAGACCAGCCGTCGAAAGTTGCAAAGATGTATGACACTGACTCCCACAATGCTTGCCATACTGAGACAGTAAGGGAGTAAGAGGTGAATGATAACTCAAATGTGTATTATACTACTACATCACTTTATCGCTTATGTTCTGAATTAATGTGCATTCTTCACATCCTTACAACTGAAAAACAATAGCATTATGCATGGATGGGTCCTTTTTTTTGATGTCTTAATTGACTGCAATTTGTATCTACTTTTGAAGGGTGACAAAGGATACTTGATTTCTTTGTCTGCCAGTTGCCTTTATTTTAAAAGGGAAGTTAAGGATCCCAGAAGCCTAACCTATTTAAAAAGTTACACATATTTGTAAGTCAAAAGTCATATTTGTAAGTGGGCAACTTGCTCAGTTCAAGGCACTCAAGGCTAACCAATCAAGAGGACATCTCATCAGATAGACATCACAGCTCCTTGATACAATGAGATCCTGATTGGTGCACACATGAGTGGTTAGAATGGAAAAAGAGGTAACTGCTGGCTGCTGAGTGATAGCAAATTAAATAGAGAATGGAGCAGTGGCAGTTTGGGAGCATACAACATGCACTGCTAGCTTCTGTAAAAATAGTACTTTTTCAGTAGATATGATATACATATATTTCAGTCTTGGCGTAAATTTGTAAATAACTGAAGGGTTAACTGAAATTCCCCTTGTGACATATCTAAATTTATTTGGAGCCTGACACAATGCAATGATATTCTATTCTGGATGCATGCACTGTATAATAACTTTATTTTATTATATCACTTTATTGTGATTTTTAACTTCTTACTGTAACACTATAAGTAGCCTACAACACCAAGAACCCTTTATAGATCTTTAGACGGACATTGCAGTGAAAGCTAACTTAAAATGTCTTTCTCTTTCAAGGGGTTATTGGTTAAAAATTGTTGTATAAAGGTGTGAATTTGCCATCTAAAAGTAGTTGCAGTAGCCTCATACAGTCGCATTCATATCTTTGTAATGAAAATATTGTCACAGTTCCGACTTTACTAGGAAAATATTGTCGCAGTGGCAACTTTAAAAATTGTTGCAACAATAGGAAAATTTCTCTCTCAGGTCGCTGCTTACACCCGTCCCTCATACATGCCCTTTTCCTATCCCGCTTGGACTATTGCAATGCCCTTCTAACTGGTCTTCCAGTTTCCCATATTCCCCCGC
>WMED01025638.1:0-10978 GCA_019650415.1 Pipa parva
CGGCAGTGAACAATTTTCATTTCTTCAATAACAAAAAAAAAAAATGAGTTAATAAGGTTTCTGCCTAAAATTGATTTTATATTTCGATTAATTACTCTACATTGCATCATGTGAAATGTGAGCAATTTCTAAAACAGGATAACACTGCAGCACAAATGTTTAAATGAAACAAAAGGACTAATGTGCGCCAACTGATTTTTCTGCCTACCAATAACATCATGGCAATTGTAGTATTTCTGAACACGCTATGGTATAATACAACAAATCTGAACAAAACTATTCAAGATTATACAATAGCACAAGCAAGAACTGAAACCCTGGGTAGTAATAAAACCGACCCACTAAATCAAGACTGATCACAGAAAAACATCAGCTTGCTACAAATAGTTAACTACGAATACTGAGTCAGCGTCATTTCTATTTAGCTATAAGAGGTTATATAAAAGCACCACAGAATGAATAAGAGCAATAGAATATACATATTTGCGAAGCTGACTATTATTGTTACCCAGAATTCTGCAAGATCAATTAGATTCCAGTAAGACAGAACAGGTCACAGTGTTTAAACAGGGGTATGTATTAGGCACAGGGCTTTATGGTGCACCCATAATAGAAGTCATGGATGTTTTTGTCGCTAATTTAATTATAACTGTCTGACATTTTTCCTTATTACATCACAATACCAACTATATTTTTAAAAGAGTGCTTTATATTTTGGTTAAGGAGGAAATAGTGGTTCTTATGCTGTTAGGGGAAATTAAAAAAAAATATTCTAATGGAACACTATGAACATGTTTTTAAAACTGAAAGATAGATTGGATCTGTGAATTTATACACAGAAAAGTGAATCCAAGAATACCCCAGTTGTTACTTTTATTTTATTTATTTTTTTAAAGAATAAATAAATAAATAAATACAATTCATATTTATTTTCACATCAGAAAGAAGTCTGTCACACAAGATTCTCAATTCAATATTCTACTGTGTTCCAAGAAAAGATTTCCATACATCTCAGATTAAAAAAAAAAGTGTCTCATAAATAAATGATAATCTATTGCAGGTTGAGAGAAATCATTTTATGTTTGTATTTTGGACCACTGAGTAAATTGAAATCTTTCTTTATCATTTTACAAGGAATAAAAAAATATAATCTTGTTTAAAGAAATATATTCAATTCATTAAAAAAAAAACTGGATAATTTATGTGGGTGTTTTTGCTTGATCACAGGTACTTTAGAATGTAAAATTGCAGAGCTCCAGTTATCAATTAGTATAGTGTTAATGGCTAATCAGGATAATGCAGTTCAAACATTTTAATGGATAAACTGGAAACATGTGGAACATAAATCTTAGCGGAACCTCAATATCAGAAGATTCATTAGTACAGCCAAGCAACAGTGCCTGGCAGACTGTGTGTGTGCACAGTTATAAAACATGAAACTGATGGTTTATAATGGAAACAATATTTTATATAGATTGCTGCTAGAATCATATTCATCTGGGGCACAATGTGGATCACACTGTAGACAGCAATGCTTAGAAACATCCATTGTGTCATCATATGAAAATGTAAGGAGATCTGAGGGAGATCAAATTGAGCCAGATACAAATTCAGCATGACAAAATCGGATTAAAAATCACTGCTAAAATATGGTTACAAGATGTTCCTGCTTGCCAGAAGAATAGTCCTGGCAAAGATCCTAGAGACTCACAAAGTCCACAAATTTTGTCTCCTTGGCCTGGAAGTGTTAGGTGACCAGGGCTTAAAAAAGCTTGGCACACATCTGTTCCATATGTGATCTAAACTCTTTGTGGTAGTTGGAATGGCACAAGAGTTTTGTTACTGTACAGGGAATATGAAAGAAAAAATTAAAGAAGAACTAAAGCGCTAATATCTAAGGATGAGGAAACCTGGGTGGTCTCAATACACTTCCCTATCTGTGTCTTTTGTCCCCTGCCACCTCCTCCTTTTTGCTTTAGCCAATCTTCACTCTGCAGGTTCCAGTGTATAGAGGGCACCTCAGAGTAGATTGTTTCCCCTCATCCAAAATACGAAATAGTAAATATCAGAAGGTGGACATCCACAGCGATATGCTGTGTACTGTGGAATGATGCTACTTGAGTCCTATTGTTGTGCTAAAAACAAATGAAATGATACTGTCATTTTTATTCTTCTTTAAACAGCTTACAGTGCAGTTATTACACTATAATAACAGTGCAGTTATTACACTATAATAACAGTGCAGTTATTACACTATAATAACAGTGCAGTTATGACATGTAACTAAGTGAATTTGTCTATTCCCACTGTTAATTAGCTTCATATAGTTTATTCCCAGTGTTTGCTTATTCTGGCTATCTGCGCAATTATGTACAGGTGATACTCTTTCCCTGCTGTCTAATTGGTACATTTCTGTCCAGGTTGCCTGCATTGATGCATTTTTTTAAAATCAAATTTGCGAATGTTTATACAGCGCACATAGGGATCGGTAACATTTATCAAATAACGATAATGTAATGATAATCTGCTACATTATCATTTCTGCAGTTTGATATCTGTCTCCTTCAGTCATGTGTGATTAATCTCATTAGGCCTAACCTGTAAAGTAGGGTTTTAGTTTAAAGTTACTAGCTTTTGTAAGCAAAATCTGGGTACTGGAGCAGCTAATGTGTGTTGCATAGCACTACACACCCACCATTGACCATTTGGCCATTACTAAAATGAATGAAGACACTAGAAATCACTGCACTGTATATGTACATTTTATATATAAATTTGTTCATGCTTACAAACTTGGACAAATTAATTCCAAACATTTATTAGAAAGATCACTAACCTGCCTTAGTAAAACTCTGTTCTTTCTTTAGTGTGTTTCTCAGTAATTACGTATGCGACTCATGTCTATTATCTGATCAAAGTTATGCATAAAAATAACAGGTTATTCTGGTGAATTTCTCTAGACATTTTATTCTTCCTTGCAGTTGGGTTCACTTCTTGCACTGCTTGCATTATACATTGGCAAGTACCAACTTAAACCTGTCTTCTGCCACAATGATCCATGACATTAAAACCACCTGTTAGTCACGTTACTGAGCAATTTCTGCTGGTGGCAGTCACAGGAAGCAGTTACACAAAAGCAGGTAGGCAGGAAGAAAGATCACCATTCAAAGTAATGATGGGGTTTTAACCCCTTCTTGGAGTTTACATTCATTGAAGCTGGTTGGCAGAATCTTTTCAAAATAAAGTCATCTCATTTTAGAAAACCAATGCACTGCATTCATTCACTGGGCAGGTTCCACGTACCCCTCAAATCTCCTGATCTGACCCTAAGTCAGATCCATAAAGTTAATCTCTGGGTCTTATCAAACATAGCTTGGGCTCATTGAGGTAGAAATGCTAGAAAATGAAATTGTCACCATTTTCTATATATTTCTATGGGCAGTGGATATTATCACTCGGCTCTCTATTATGACTGCCAGCCCACAGTGAGCGTAACACAACAGTAAGATAAATATCCATTAGCTTCTACTAGGCACTAAGTACCAAAGCAAAGGGATCCAGGGGCATAAATGAATAATTATATCAGCTCATGGTAAAAGGCATGCCCTTGCACAGGCATGTCAAACATGCGGCCCTTTACAGGCATATCTGCGGCCCGAGGATGATAAATACTCCAGCACTCCTTGTTGGTGAAAAAACAATTCCTCTTTATTAAGACCACATGGGTCTTCCAGCTTGTCTCTAATTGGCCCATATCAAGCATGTGATGAGCTCACATCACCAGCAGCCTGTGTATATGCAGCACTTAGCCGAGATTCCATTACTTATCGCTCATTGGCCAATGCCTGGGTTAGTATGCAAGCTAAATATAATATATAGTTAATATAATAAAGCCAATATAAATATATTAGTTGCTGTTGCGCACTGCAAATATAAGTTGCTGTTACATATTACTAATCATATCTTGTTTTCATGACTGCTGTTAAAATACGTGCGTGTAACATTAGCTGCTGTGTGCGGCCCTCGCAACAACCTCTTGTTACTCTTGTGGCCCTCGGGGTACCCTGAGTTTGACATGCTTGCCCTTGCACATTTTGGTCGGATGATTGTAGAAAATAAAACCGTGGGTAGAAGCCAATGGAAACCTACAGCACTAAGTACATGTAAGATGTATCCCTCCGCCTGATTATACAGCAGTTGTTATGAGAGGCATTTTGTTCTTTATGTATTAAGTCATGATAATGGAAATATGTGGCGTCAGCTAATTTAATCAATAATTTATTTGGCCAATAATCTTGCTATACAAGATTACTGAATAGCACATACTGGATTAGCCTTGCCTCTCACACATTTATTGGTAGGGATGATCAATTCCGTGCATTAATTGGCCACCATTTTGCTGCGTACTCAGTTTTTTTTTCTTTTTTTGGACAATAAAATATATTATTTATTTTTGCTGAATTGACAAATGTAATTTCAGTCGATTATAATGGTGCTGGGATATAGATTTTATAACATAACACCTGATATTATCAATATCATGGTTTTTTTTTTGCTTTATATGTTTATGTGTTACATGAAATGTGTATATTAAAGTATTACAGGAAATGTAGCCGGGATGTGTTTGCATAAAATCCTGTGTACTGTTTGTAAGAACTGTAACAGCATCTTTGTATTATATATATACACACACACATACTGTACATACAGTATATATTGTATTTATTCACTTTTTATATACACAGTGCTTTACAGAGATTCATCATTCACTTCAGTCCCTGCCCCACGGTGCTTACAATCTAGTTTCTCTAGTCACACATACACACACAGATGTATATTTCTGGATTGTGGGAGGAAACCCACACAAGTGCAGGGAGAACATACAAACTCCATGCAGATGAAGTCCAGGTATTGAACCCAGTGCTGTAAGGCAGCGGTACTAACCACTGAGCCACTGCTCTGCCACTAGATCAAGATATAAAAAGAGACAGACAGACAGGCAGGCAGATATAAACAAAGAGATAAATAGATATACACAGTGACAGACCATTGCAAGGTGTCCCAGTTGCTAGACGGCGCCATTGCAAGGTGTCCCAGTTGCTAGACGGCGACATTGTAAGGTGTCCCAGTTGCTAGATGGCGCCATTGCAAGGCGTCCCAGTTGCTAGACGGCGCCATTGCAAGGTGTCCCAGTTGCTAGACGCTAAACGGCGCCATTGCAAGGTGTCCCAGTTGCTAGACGGCGCCATTGGAAAGTGTCCCAGTTGCTAGACGGCGCCATTGGAAAGTGTCCCAGTTGCTAGACGGCGCCATTGGAAAGTGTCCCAGTTGCTAGACGGCGCCATTGGAAAGTGTCCCAGTTGCTAGACGGCGCCATTGCAAGGTGTCCCAGTTGCTGTCCTTGCTATAAGAAGGGAACATTACAAACTTCCCCCATTGCTTACTGTAAAACTATACAGCTCTTTGTTAAAACACATGGAGGAAAATATACAAAGGTACAAACTGAAACTATTGTTGTAAACCACAACAATCAGACACATACTGTAAATTCCATCTGCAACAAACTGATTGATTGCTGATTGGTTGTTTGTAAATGTCTCCCTGTGGTCTAATCACCCAGGATACAGTTCAGTTTACTGAATAGGTCGCTTATACAAGTCTCGTATATAATGTCATATTATTGCTATATATTTTGGTAATAAGATTACGTGATACAGCTTATTCCTCTGAGGCTGGGTTCATACGGGTGAATATTGCGCCACATTTTTTTCATGGCAAAAAGAGCAGCAATAGAAATTTAACAATAGCGGTCACATGGTAAGGGAAATCGCTGAGATAGTGAAGAGACAATGCAAAGTTCTACCTGCGCAAGATTTTTTTTTTTAAATGCCAAGGAAAATTCGCTAGTGTAATTGCGCCAATGTTTTTACACCATGCGCTTTTTAAAAAAAATAGCAGAGGAAAATTTGCTTGTGTGAACCCAGCCTTAAGGTCTCCGGATGGGATGGGGCCTAGTTCAATCTATTAAAGGCCTTTTTTTGGAGGTAAACAAGCTATTACATGGCTGAGTTATTCGGCAGTTTTTACGATATGATGCACTGCACACAATGAAAGTGGGAAAGTAGATACCAAAGACAAGGAGATTATATGTCCTTCACAAGGGATCTCTCTTAGTAACTTGTGTGCGCCCTGATGGTTTTATTAGTGGACGGTTTTATTTGCGATTTTATCTGTGCAGCCTTGCGATGAGCCTTAATACTCTGACAAATAGTGCTTGTACATTGTGTTTATACAAGACAATATCTCTGTACTTCAGACTTATGCTATTCATCTGTTTACATAGCTTCAAAAATAACAAGTTCTCCAGTGTAAATATGACAGTGGCGGTGTCATTAAGCTTGTCCACCGATGGCCTTAAAGTCTTAAAGCAACTAAGCAGACTACAAACCTTCTGTCATATTTATGGGATCTTCACCATCATATGGAGATAGTTAGCCAGCAGACTTGTAATGCTGTTTCACTGCTTATACATAATCAAGGCTATGAAACTACTTGTGTTTAATGTGAAGATCAGAGAATCTTGAATGCATCGTAGGAAAAAACCTGTGTACTCCACCGCTAATCTATGTTTTAACATGTATACTAGGTATGAAAATGGGAGTCAGTTTGCAATACAACTGGTCATTTACCATACCTGCTCTGTTATAAATAAGGTCAGGTGTAAAATAATCTCTCTCTCTTTTCTTGGATAAAAGTTTAGGGAGAAATTGAATAAACTGGAAAAGATCTGATTTTGGGGGTTATTGACTAAAGTCCAAATTGTTGAGTAAAGGTGTGAATTTGCCAGTTAAATACAGCCACAATAGACTGCTACTGTCGCAGTCGCTTCTTTATAGTGAGAAAATTGTCGCAGTTGCGACTTTACAATGCGAAATTTTCACGGTCGCAAATTTGCTATGTGAATTTGCTGCTTGAGAATTTGACAGTCGAACTCGCACCTTAGTGAATAACCCCCACTTTGTCTTTTCGAGTTTATTCCCACGAGATCTTGGCTGTTTCTCTCGGTAAATATCGATTGATTTTTTTGATTGATATTTACCAATAGAAACGTTTCGATCAAGTTTTTTTATCAGAATTTAGTAGCATGGCTACCTTTTCAGTGAAAAATCTGATCAAAAAACATGACCAAAAAGTTTCTAACGGTAAATATTTAAAAGAAAAAAAAAAGATTGATATTTACAAACAGGTGAACTTGGAATCACTACGCCTTGTCAAATTTGCCACTGTGATCGTTTCTGCTGCTTGCTCATTATATAAAGTACCTGTGCAGGCACATATGTAGAACTGCAAAGAGCTCAGTAAATACGCAACTATCGTAGTCGCCTGAATTAGACGTGTATTCACCACATCACAGAGTTTGCTCAATAAGTGAACGTATGGAAGTGATGATCGAAAGTGAATTCATTGTGTGAGAGTGTTGTATTTGAGGTGAGGTATTTTGTCCCAATTATGAAGACATTCTGCTGGGGTTCAATGTAGAGAGTTTGTAAATCACCCCAGCTGCAGGATAGAGCCTGATTAAAAGGCAGGTGGGAGAGCCAGTTGGGGGTGGAGTTGGAAGTCAGGAAGTGGATTCAGTGGCTGGGGTTGCAAATCCTTGTGAGAAACAGTGACTTGTGGTTAAAGACTCTGTAATACAACTTGGCTTTGCAGTACTGTGAAACCCCAAGGAGACAACCCAGGAGAAGGGAAGGTACTCTGTATTTGATAAACAAACCTGTATGGGGTGCAAATACCCACTGTGTTTTTGACCAAGGACCTTTCCCTGTGGAAATAGCTATTGTTTTGAAGTGACTATTGTTTTGCCAAAGAAAGGCCGTGTTAAGTTTGTTTTTCCGTTAATAAACATTGAATACAAAAGAAACTCGCTGATTGAGGTGTGTTAAACCCTAAAAGCTGCTCCAGCCCTTGAGTGAATCCCTACAATAGATATACGCAACTGTTCAGCCTTTAGTCAATCGAGACTAGGGAATTAGGGAAGCATATCCAGTGACTTTATCGCAACAGTAAAAAAAGATGCTAAAAAAATCAAAGCTATTCGTCATTAAACGTACAAGTAATGATAACTTCCATTTTTGCATTGAAAAGTTACCAACTGTGATTTTGCATCTTTTTTTTTTTATATATTAATGGTGTGTGTGTAAAAGATTTTAGCAGTTTGTGTCCTTTTTTAATGTTTTTTTTTTTAAGTTAGCAAAATTTTAGCTATTACAATTTGTGACCTTTTTTTTTACTCTAATAGCTGATTTATGTATAAAAATGTTAGTAATTACAGTTTTTTTGTTTTGTTTAGCAATGTTGCATCTTCTTTTTCAGCAATCATTCACTAATGTAAAACCCACATGGTAATTGCTTCCATATTTTACACAAACACGTAACGGATTCTCTAAAGCCTAGGTTCAAGTCTGGTGTTACTTCTTAAAATAGGCCTTTAATGTTTTCTAAGATTCATACGTCAGTGGTGCTTGGTCTTAAAGCACTGATTTTTCCCATGAAATGAAAAAAAAATAAAATAAATGCAACTGGGGCAAAACAGTTGCAAAGTGAAGAATACATTACTAAAAATGAAATAAAAACTACTTTATTTCCATTTTTTTACGCCATTTGATACATTTCCCTCTAAATAGTAAAAACATTGAACTTGGTATTACAATCTTTCTATGATTTGTTCTCTCCCTGGGCTTACAGATAAGATGGGACCTTAAATGGTACTTTGACCACTAAAATCCTGACATTCCTTCTGCATAGGCACATAGAGTGAAGGGAATATATGGACCAGGGACCCTGCATTAGATAAATGAGTCACCTCTGAGGAAAGAGCAGACTATTCCATCATAGCAATTCCCCAGTCACGCCGGGTGCCCTGACCTTTCACAAACTCTGTTCCTTTGCAGTCCAAGCAATGAAACTCTGTCCCTCTTGTTTGAACCAAGCAGTGACAGAAAACCATATGTTACATACAGCTTTGTAGCGCATTTCCAGAAATTTTTAATCAGCAGCCTTTTTATTTTCAGATTCTGCTACATCTGTTGCATGATAGGCTGGCGTTTGCTGTTAAAGCAGAAAATTACGAGGAGGGCCTAATTGACCCTCCTGTGTCTTTGAAAAATCCTGTCTGTAGTCTCTAATTGACCCTCTTGGTACCTTAACAGAACAATGAATGAATCCTCAGTATATAATGGAGGGTGATGATTAATAGCTAGGGTTGGCTGGGCCACAAGCTTGCTGAGCGTTCCCATATTGGTGCCTTATTCCCTGGACTGTCCTGCATAGGCGGCCTTATTGAACGGAAAGTGCTGTATATTAAATATACAGTTTCTCACAGATTACCAAAGAATGTCTATTATCTTATATTTAATGCACACTTTGTTATGTGCTGTGCTATATTAACAGTCATCATGCTTACTTCTCAGATTAAATGCATTCCTGCTTTTATTAAAGAAACAACCCCCATAATAATAAAGTTGCATATTAGATATCTATTAACAATTGACTTGACATTGACAGCTGAAGGTTCTTAGTTATACAACGTTGTCGTTAACCACATAAGGGCAGCTTAGGACTCCCACGATCCCTTGAGAGGTAAAGCCCCAATTTCAGCGTACATTTACTGTATATTGCCTTAACAATGGACTAGCTCAAACTTATGGGGGGTGTTGTCTCCTGATTATAAATTTAAGAAGTGTGCATTAACCCCTTGTGTAAATATAAAATAATGGAAATAATGTATTCTAGGAACTCAGTAATAAGTTCAAAATTGGAACTGTTTTGTTTAGAAATACACTGATCTCAGCTCCTCCATCCATTATCAAAGCAAGTGGTACAGTTACAGTTCAGTAGTGCAGGCAATACATTTTATCAGCCTTCTGTTCTGATGCAACGACGCAGCAAAACATGTGGTGGTGTGGCCTCAATAGGGGAAACCATCCCACCAGAGAACTCCTTACACCTACCTATTACTCAGACCCTTGCACAATAACAACCACAACATTTGTTTATACTCAGACTGCACAGACAAAACGAGTAAAATGGTTACTACATTTACTGCAAACTACAGGAGCCCTGAGGCAAGAGAAAATCCGGTAATCTCTGCTCTTTCCAGCACAACACCCAGTCATTCATGCTGACAAATCTACTGTCTCTGTTCCAGAGGAAGTGTTTCAGTAGCGGGATACTAGACCATCATGTCATCATCACAGATGCACAACACCTGCATTCTGTAGCTCTCCTCTGTACCTCCGATATTCCGCTATCTGCAGTTCTTCTAATTCCCTAGGGGAATGTAGACCTTGCTCCCGGAAGGACTGAGGAATTTATATACATATACAAAGTAAAAACTATCTGCACAGCCAAACGGATTAAATTGACCCATGCAAAACCTAGCTGTATGCACAATAGAAAAAAAAAAAAAATATATATATATATTTTTTTTGTGTGTGTGTGTATCATTTTATTTATAAAGCGCCTCAAATTTATGCAGCGCTGTACAATTCAGCAATACAAATATACGACAGACATGGGAAAAGTGCATTACATAATACAAGTATAATATCACAAGGATATAACACTTTAAGTGCTAAGCTTTGATTGAGAAAAGAGGATGTAGGTCCCTGCCCCATAGAGCTTACAATCTAAATTAATATAATCCGTACTCTTTTCTTGATAAAGAGAAGACAAACCTCTCGAAAGCTTAACCAAGAACTCTGAGGAAAAAGCGCAAAAAACACACAAAAGCGCAACCTGTGCAACTAGTGTTAATGAAAGTGTAGCCCAAACACCAAACAAGGAAGATATTGTGATGGGTGAGGAAATAATTATAAACACCACGTGTGATATAAAAAATGGCCGCTCACCGACTCTTAGGGGGTTATTCACTAAAGTCCGAATTGGTGCGAATTCGCCAGATAAAGACTGCTAC